>CAKNXH010040147.1:0-13882 GCA_932178445.1 Andricus quercusramuli
GTATGTACTCGCCACCGTATTTAAGCATTTCAGCGCTAATATTGTCTATACCCGCAGCCTTACCGTTTTTCAAGTTCTTAATTATATCTCCGACCTCAGTGACACAGACTTTTTCAATTGGGTTTTCTAATGCATTATCTTCTATGTCGCAGATTTTTTGTCCGATATCTTCACCTCCCAATAGTTCTTTGAAAGACTCTTTCAAAGCGTCTACTATTCCGTTGATATCATATAGCATTTGATGAAAAAAAAATAACTGACCATTTTGTAGAGGATGATAATAAGTGTTTATTAAAAATTTTTTTAAAATCAGCACGAGTTTCTAAGTTAATGATATATTACTGGGACTTCAAGTTTGCCTTCAAATTGAAAATTACCCATCTACAGGATCTTATGTCGAGGGCGATTTTAAGCATGTAGCTCCTGCGATTTAGATAAACTCCCATATCCGCTTATCCCTAACCCGTTTATGGGGCAGACTCTTGCGAACACTCGTACCGACACAATACTGCTAACAAATTCGATGGGTTAATAAATAAGAAACCGAACCCGCGACAGCCCTTTATGGTTTAAATTTTACAAAAGGGGGGGACGTCACCTCGTGTGAAATATATCTGACACTCACGGTAGTAATTCAAATCTAATTTTGAACCAAACAATAGGATCTTCAACCAAAATTTATGAATTATTGGGAATGGAAAATATCGAAAATAAAATTTCCGAATTTGAAAATCTCGGGACAAAATTTCCGACAGAAAATTGCCGAATTATAAAATATCCGAACTAAAAAATTCCCGAATTAAAAATTTTTTCTTTTAGTTTTTATAAATATTCTTTATATATTAAAGATTCTATAATCAAATATTTTTATTAAAAAATTATGTTAATTGTTTTAAGTTTCTTAAATTATTTTATGAATTTAAAATAACAATAATTGAAAAAAATTCTCATTCAGAAATATATTTCGGATATTTCATAATTCGGCAATTTTCTATCTTGAATTTCATTATTCGCGAAGTTTATTATTCGACAATTTTCCAATTCGAAAATTTTACAGTGTCGGGAGTTTTATTTTTCGAAATTTTTAAGTCGTCCCGAATTCTCAGCCAAGAATGTAATAGTGGAGTTTTTAAACAAAATATGTAATTACATTTTCAGTAGAAAAGAGTCTTAGAATTTATTAAAAAAATTAATAAATTGAAACAGAAATTTAATTTTAAAACAAATTTTAAACTAAAATTAATAATTTTTCAACCAAAGTAATGAAATTCCTCACCAAAAAGTTGAATTTTCAACTAGAATTATTGCATTTTTAGTGAGGAAAAATTAATTTTCTACCAAGCAGACGAATTTCCAATCAAATAGTTAAATTTTTAATATAAAAAAGAATATTTAACCAAATAGCTGAATTTTCACCCAGAAAAATTTTAATTTTTAACCAAATTAATTGAACTTTCAACTAAAAAAGATCAATTTTCAGCCAAAAATGGAATAGTTATATTTTAGGTTGAAGAAATTAATTTTTGACCAAATAAAAACAAATTTTAAACAAAATTGTTATATTTTCAATTAAGAAATGTAATCTTTAACAAAGAAGTTAAACTTTCAAGCAATTAGTCGATTTCCAACCCAAAAAGGTGATTTTTTCCAGAAAATTGTAAAAAAATAACTTTTCTTTTATAAGAATGAAATTTCTATCCAAAAGGATGAATTTTCAATTAAAAAATTGATTTTTAATAAAAAATATGAATTTTCCACTGAATAGTTGAATTTTCACTTTTTTTAAATTAATTATCAACCAAAAAGTTACATTTACAACCAAATAATTGAACTTTTAAGCCAAACCAGACAAATTTAATTCAAAATGATCGAATTTTCAATAAAAAAGATCAAATTTAAACCAGAAAATCTTGGATTTCTAACAGAAAAGTTCATTTTCAGGGAAGAAAAATGAATTTTCTATCCAAAACGATTAATTTTAAAGAAAACAGTTGAATTTTTGAACAAAAAAATAACTTTAACCAAATTTTTATCAAAATAATTAAACTTTTAACCAAATAGCTTCATTTTCAACACACCAAGATAAATTTTCAACCAAATGGTCAATTTTTTAAGCAAAAAAAAATTAAACTAAAACCAAAAACAGTTGAATTTTCAAGCCAAAATGACGAATTTTTAAGCATGGCTTTTCTGACAAAAAAATAATTTCCATCCAAAAAGAAGTTATTTTAATAAAATAATTAAATTTTGAACAAAATAGTTGAATTACAAAATAGATGCATTAACTAATAAATAGTTGAAACTTAAAGCAAAAGAGACGAGTTTTCAACAAAAATCTTCAACGAAATAGATGAAGTTTTAATCAAGAAAAATTAATTCTAAGCTAAATAGTTGAATTTTCTACAGAAAAAAACAAATATTTTTTCAAGCAAAAATGTAATCTTCAAATTTTCAATTAAAAAATTTAATTTCCAACAAAAAAACACGAATTTTCAATCAGTTAAAAGCAACAAAAAAATCCGAATTTTCAACAAAGAAGATTAATTTTATAACCAAAAAAACAAATTGAAAAAATACATGAATTTCAACTAAATAATTAAGTTTTCAACTTATAGAGGATAAATATCCAAGCAAAACTGAATAGTTAAATTTTCGACAAAGAAGATTAACTTTCCAGAAAAGTTAATTGAATATAAAATAAAATAAAAACTGCCCCCGCCAAACATTTTGTTGCAAATCTTTTTTTAATTGATTTTTTGCTGAAATTTTGACTATTCCATTTTTTTATTGAAAATTGATGTTTTTTAGTTGAAAAATCATTTATGTGATTGAAAATTCGTATTTTTTGGTAGAAAAAAAATCATCTTGCTTGTAAATTTATATTTTTGGTAGAAAATTAAACTATTTTGTGGAAAACTCGTTTTTTTGGTTAAAAGTTAATTTTTCTAACTGAAAATTAATCTATTCCATTTTTTGATGTGAATGGTCTTTTTTTATTCAAAACTTCAACTATTTGATTGAAAAATTCGTGTATTTTGTTAAAAAAAATTTTTTATTGTAAGTGTATATTTTTTAGTTGAAAATTTATATTTGCGTTGTTGAAAATTCGAATATTTTGTTAAAAGTTGAACTACTTTCTTAAAAATTTGTCTTAAAAGTTTTTTTGGTTCAAAATTCAATTACTTATTTGAAAGTGATACTACTTAGTTAAAAATTAATTTTTTGGCTTGATTTTCCATCATTTTAGTAGAAAATATTTTTTTTTTTTAAATTCGACTATTTTATTGATTTATCTTCTTTTTTTTGCAGATTCATTATTTTAGTTAAAATCGAATTTCATTTCCTGAAAATTAATCTATTTTGCTGAAAATTGATTTTATTTGTGTTAAAAATTAGTTGTTTCTTTAACTAAAAATTTAGCTATTCCATGTTTGGATTAACATTGTCTTCTATTGGGTTAAAAAATTTGTTGAGGATAAAAAATTTAGTTGAAAATTCATGTATTTTGTTGAAAATTATTCTGCTTTGGTTGAAAATTAATCATTTTGGTTGAAAATTCATTTGTTTGATTCAAAATTAGTTTTTATTAAAAATTATATCTTCTACTGAAAAATTTAACTATTCCATGTTTAATTTAACATTTATATTTTCAGTTGAAAATTCAGCTATTTGGTTGAAAATGTAACTATTAGCTTGAAAATTCCTTTCAAAAGAAAAAAATTTGGTTGGAAATTCAGGTTTTTTTTTAAATTATTCTTTTTTGGTAGAGAATTTAAGTATTTTGTTGAAAATTCATCTTTGTTGGTTGAATTCAACTATTTTTGATTAGAAATTAATTTTTTTGGGTTGAAATTCCAACTATTACATTTTTTGTTTAGAATGCATCTCTTTTGGTTAAAATTAATTTCTCTGTAGAATTTTAGAAAAAATTCAGAAAGTTATTTTTCTGGTTTAATGTTTATAATATCAGTTGACAATTTTTCTCTTTTGTTGAAAATATGCCTATTTTGTAAAAAATCGTTTTCTTGGTTGAAAACTTATCTTTAAAGTCAAAATTGAACTATTCCAATTGAAGATTCATAATTTCAATTCAAAGTGCATCATTTTGATTGAAAATTTAAATATGTGTTAAAAATTTAACAATTTGGCTGTAGACTAATGTGTTTTCAAAAAAAATTATCTTTCTTGGTAGAAAATTGATATTTTCATTTAAAAATTCAATTTTCATCTGGTTGAAAATTCAACTATTTGCTTGAAAGTAAAAAAATGAATTCTCCGCCAGCAAGATTACTCTTTCACCAGAAATCTAATAGTTAAATTTTCAGTTACAACAAATTAATTTTCAATCAAAAATTAGAAGAATTACTTTAAAAATGATAGAAGTTTTGACAAAAAAGACAAATCTTTAACTAAAAAAAATTAATTTCTAACAAAGTAGTTCAACTTTCGACAAAGTAGTTGAATTTTTATGCAAAAAAAATGAATTTTTGAAAAAATAGTTGCATTTTTAACAAAATAAAAGAATTTTCAACCAAATAGTGTAAATGTTACCCTAAAATTCACCTGTTTTAATCGAATTTTTAGGACAAAATGCAACTGTTTGGTTGAAAATTCAACTCTTTTTTGAAAAATTTTCTCTCTGATTCCAAAAGTCACCTGCTTTAGCAGAAATTACATCTTTCTTGGATAAAAATGCCACTGTTTCGTTCAAAATTTCTACAATTTTGTTGAAAACGAGGTTGAAAAGTTATACTTTTTGGTTGAAAATTCTGCTGTTTTGTTGAAAATTTAACTATTTTGTAGAAAATTTACTTTTTGGTTAAATTTATTATTTTGGCGTTGAAAAGAGAACTGAAATCATTCCTGGATGAAAATTCAACTATTTTGAAAAAACCATTTTGTTTAAATTAAAAGTTCTTTTGTTTTAAGAGAAATTTGATCTTTCTTGGATAAAAATGCAACTCTTTGTTTGAAAATAAAACTATTTTGTTAAAAAGTCATATTTTTGGTTGAAAATTCTACTGTTTTGTTGAAAATTTAACTGTTTCTAGAAAATTTACTTTTTGTTGAAAATTAATATTTTGGTGATAAAAAATCAACTGAAAGCTGCTCTGGATGATAGAACATCTTTAAAATAAATTTGTCCTTTTTTTATTAAAAATTTTTCCGTTTTGTACAAATGTCATCTAAAAAATCATATTTTGATCTTCAAAAGTCAACTGGAATATTTTTTGAATGAAAATTCAACTATTTTTTTAAAATTTGTTTTTTTTTTTAAATAAAAGTTCATCTGTTTGTAAATAACAAATAAATAACAAATTTGTAACTTTATTTAGACAGTCAACCCCCCCCCCCCACTTCGTTTCGTCAACCGTTGTTTTTGACGCAACCCCCTCTAACCCTTAAATTGTTTACGTATTTTACGAACGGCCCCTAAGATTTGCCTACCATAAATGGGTGTTACCATATCAAATTTACTATGGGGGAAACCACCCTACAGTAGATAATAATCCTAAAGTAGATAATCATTAATTTAAAATACTAATCCGTGTCAAATAATTAATCAAATGTCCTTAATAGTTAAGATAGGATACGTGTTAATATATTAAAATTGCAAATGATTATTTTAGTTCTTATAAATTAATAATTATTTACTGTAGGACCATTATCTGTGAGCTGGTCACCTTTTTATTGTATTATTTCACTTGAAATAATTATTTTTAAAAACCAAAAATTACCCAATAGTTGAATTTTTAACCCAAAATATGAATTTTATAGCCGAAAAAGACAAATTTTCAACAAGATAGATGAATTTCCAACAAAATAGTTAAAATTTCAACTAAACAGATAAATTTGAATACAAGAAGATGAAGTGTTTATCAAAAAAATTTAATTTGTGATAAAAAATGGGATGGTTAGATAATTTTTAATAAAAAAGATTAAATTTCTTTCGGAAGAATTAATTTTCATTATAATTATTTCAATTTAATTAACTTAAAATATAATTTTTAACAAAAAAGATTCAATTTCATTTTAAAAAAAAATGAACCCAATAGTTGAATTTTTACCCAAAATATGAATAGTTGAATTTTCAGTTGAAAAAAAAATAATTTTTAATAGAAAAATTAAAATATTTTTCAATGAAAGACATGAATTCTTGACCAAACAGATTAATTTTCTACCAGAAAAGAATAATTTCCAACAAAAAACATGAATTTTCAACCAAATTTTTTTTTCAATGGAATTTTCAAGGTAATAGTTAAATTTTCAACAGCTGGATTTTTCGAATGCAAATATAAATGTTAAAACAGATATGAAATAGTTATATTTTCAGTAAAAAAAAACTGAGTTTTCAATAAAAACACGATTCTTCAAGAAAATAGTTACATTTTTAAGCGAAGAAATTCATTTTTAACTACAATAATGATTCTTTGACCAAAAAGATGAATTTTTAACTGAATAGTTGAATTTTTAACCCAAAATATGAATTTTATAGCAAAAAAAGTCAAATTAAGAATAAAATAGATGAATCTTTAATAAAATAGACAAATTTTCAACCAAACAAATGAATTTTTAACGAAGAAGATTGAATGTCTATCAAAAAACACAAATTTCTGACATAAAATGTAATAGTTGAATTTTCAGTTGAAAAAATTAATTTTCAATAGAAAAAAAAACTAATTTTTAATGAGAGACATAAATTCTTAACCAAAAAGATGATTTTCTACCATGAAAGAATAATTTTCGACAAAATAAATGAATTTTCAACCAATTTTTTTTTCATTTCCAAAGGAATTTTCAAGCTATTATTCAAATTTGCAATCAAAGAAATTATTTTTAAACCAAAAAGGTAAATTAGTCACCAAGAAGATTAATATTCTAGTACAAAATTATCATTATCATTATTCTAAGGAAAATACAGAAATTTGCAACCAAATAGCTGAATTTTCAACTGAGAAATACAAATCTTAAACAAACCTGGAATAGTTAAATTTTCTGTAAAAAAAAAATTCGTTTTTAATCGAAAAAACGATTCTTCAAGAAAATAGTTACATTTTCGAGCGAAGAAATTAATTTTTAATTACAATAATGAGTCTTTGACCAAAACGATGAATTTTTAACCGAATAGTCGAATTTTCAACCCAAAATATGAATTTTCCAGCAAAAATAGTCAAATTTTCAAAAAAATAGATGAATAACAAAATAGTTAAATTTTCAACTAAAAAGATGAATCTTCAACTAAGAAGATTTTCATTTTCAACATTATTCAAGAAGATTGAATATCTATCAAAAAAGATTAATTTTCGACAAAAAATGAAATAATTGAATTTTCAGTTTGAAAAATTAATTTTCAATAGGAAAAAAAACTAGTTTTTAACGAAAAACGTAAATTCTTAACCAAAAAGATTAATTTTCTACAAAAAAAAATCATTTTCACCAAAAACATGAATTTTCAACCAAATTTTATGGCTGAATTTTTAACTGAAAAATATACATGTTAAACCCAACATGGAATAGTTAAATTTTCAGTAAAAAAAACTTTGTTTTCAATGAAAAAAGAAATTTTCAACAACATAGTTACATTTTTGAACAAAAAAAAAATTTTTAACTACAGTAATCAATCTTCAACCAAAAAGATTAATTTTGAACCGAGTAGTTCAATTTTTCATCCAAAATATGAATTTTCTAGTAAAAAAATAGAAGAATCTTCAAAAAAAAGTTAAATTTCCAACTAAATAGATGAATTTTCAACCAAGAAGATTTTAATTTTCAAAATCAATTATTTAAGAAGATTAAATGTCTATCAAAAAAGATTAATTTCCGATAAAAATTGAATAGTTAAATGTTTAGATAAAATATGTAATTCACAATAAAGAACATGAATTTTCAATCCATTTTTTTCATTTTTGAAGGAAGTTTGAAGCTAATAGTTAAATTTTCAAACAAAGAAATAATTTTTCAACCATAAAGGTAAATAAGTCGCCAAGAAGATTAATACTGTAGCACAAGAGACAAAGTTTCAACAAAATAGAATTTTTAACTGAAAAATATAAATGTTAAACCAAACATGGAATAGTCAAATTTTCAGTTAAAACAACTTTTTTTTTAATAAAAAAACGAATTTTCAATAAAATCGTTGCATTTTTAAGCAAATAAATTAATTTTCAACTACAATAATGAATCTTTTACCAAAAACATGAATTTTTAATTGGATAGTTGAATTTTCAACCCAAAATATGAATTTTCTAGTAAAAAAAGTCAAATTTTTATCTTAACAGATGAATTATCAACTCAGAATATTTCAATTTTTAACATCAATTATTTAAGAAGATTAAACCTTTATCAAAAAATATTAATTTTCGATAAAAAATGGAATAATTGAATTTTCAGATAAAAGATATATAATTTTCAATAAAAAAAACTAATTTTGAATCAAAGAAATGAATTTTCAAACAAAAAGATCAATTTTCAACCAAAGCAGAATAATTTTTAATAAAATACATGAATTTTCAATCCAATTTTCAATCTTTAAACGAATTTCGAACCTACTGGTAGACAATGTTAATCAAAACATGGAATAGCTAAATTTTCAGTAAAAAAACAAACTAATTTTCAATGAAAAACATGAATTCTTAACCAAAAAGATGAATTTTTAACAGAATAGTTGAATTTTCTTCCCAAAATATGAATTTTCTAGCGAAAAAAGGCAAATTTTCAAAATAATAGATAAATCTTTAACAAAATAGTCAAATTTTCAAAAAAAATAGATGAATCTTTAACAAAATAGTTAAATTTTCAAATAAACAGATGAATTTTCAACCAAGAAGATTTTAAAGATCAACATCAATTATTTAGGAAGATTAAATGTCTATAAAAAAAATTAATTTTTGATAAAAATCGGAATAGTTAAATTTTCAGCTAAAATATATAATTTTCAATAAGAAAAATTAATTTTAAATCAAAGAAATGAATTTTCAACCAAAAAGATCAATTTTCAACCAAAGCAGAATAATTTTTAATAAAATACACGAATTTTCAATCCAATTTTCAATCTTTAAACGAATTTTTAACCTAATAGTAGACAATGTTAATCCAAACATGGAATAGCTAATTTTTCACTTAGAAAAATAATTTTTAATGAAAAACATGAATTCTTAACCAAAAAGTTGAATTCTTAACCGAATAGTTGAATTTTCATCACAAAATATGAATTATCTAGCGAAAAAAGTTAAATTTTCAAAGAAATAGATGAATAATGTAATGAAAATGTATAAAAATGGTTATTTTTCATTTATTGTCAAAATACCATTTTGACTGTAAAAACAAAATTTTGATATAAAAATAAAATGTTTATATAAAAATAAAATGATTGAATCCATCTATGTGACTATTTTGCCCAGAAAACATGGCAAATGGAATTTGTGTTCATGTTTCTCCCTTACTCGATTTTCGAAACACTATTTATTCGTTCAAATTTATTGACCAACCAAATTCTTGATTTCATAACACAAAAAGCATTGAAGAATAATTTTCATTGAATCATTGAAATAATTTTTACTTGATATTTTTCTGAAAATTTGAATTATCAATAAACCTTTGAACTATTCCAAAGATAACTAAAATATATGTGCACATAATTTCGAAATGAAAATTCAGATACTCATTTCACAACATCACAAAATTAAAAAAATATGTAATTGGAATACAGGTATTTTAAACATTAATAAACCTCTATTAATATACAAATTACCGTCAATAGTCAATTACATAACCTTGAAGTTAATAATCAGTTTATGCTACCTAATCAAAAGCAATTAAAATTCAATCATCATGTAATTTGAAATTGTTGAAAAAAATAATCAGCTAATAAGCTGAATTTCTGAAATCATTTCTGAAAATTTCATATATTGGTAACCTTTCATACTAACTTCAGAAAAAAATAAAAACATATTCACATATAATTTTGAAAATTGAATCCGGATACTCACTTCACAACATCACAATAGTTAGTAATAGTTAATTTATCTGTTCATTTACATATAATTTTGGAGATTGAATTTAGATAATAGTCTCACAACATCGTAAACATTTTGAAAATTATGCAATTGGAATAGAAGTATTTTAAATACAAATAAACTTTTATTATACAAATCATATCCAATATTCGATTTCATCATGATTCCTCCTATACCGCAATTTTAGAAAAGATGGAGGTTACCTTCTTTCATATAAAGGATTTGAACTTTTATTCCTGAAAATTTAATTTATTTATAAAATAGAATCGAGTAATATATAACTAATTAGTTCACAACAGAAAAGGCATTAAACAATTGTTCTAATTGAAATATTCAATATATATTTTTTCATTTGAAATTGCATTTGTATACATTTCATTTACTAATTACTTTTATAACTAATGCCAGAAAAATTCAAAATATATGTATATAATAATGAATCATTTCACAACATAAAAAGCAATGAACAGTTATTTCAATAAAAACAGTCAAATAATTGTTACTTGATATTTTTATGAAATTTTGAATTGATAATAACCTTTTAAATGAATTCCGTAGTAAAGTAAAAAATATGTACATGTAATATTGAAAGCAGAATTCAGATACTTATTTCACAACATCGAAAAATTTGCAAAATGTAATCTTCATGTAATCTGATATTGAAAACAATTATTCAGCTTATGATTAATTAATCTGTTGACAACATAAAAAGTCTTCAACTATAATTTTCATTCAGGCATTCAAACAATTTTTACTTTACACTTTTTCAAATTTTTACTCTCATTTCTGAAAACCTGATCTATAAGTAACCTTTTATAACAATTTCAGAAAAAATTAGAACATATACACATATAATTATGGAAATTGAATTCAAATAATTATTTCACAACATCACAAACATTGACGGAATTAACATAATTGGAATAGAGCTATTTTAAATGTTATTGAACTGTTATTGTACAAATTATAGCTGTATTCAGTTACATAACGTTGAAGCAAATAATAAATTTATGTCCTTAATTGAAACAAATTAAAATTTAATCTTTTTGCATTTTAATATTGTAAAAAAATGTATCAGCTGGAAAATAATCAATCAGTTCTAAAAATAAGAAGCATTAAACTATAAATTTCATTAAAACATTCACATAATTTTTACTTTATATTTTTCAAATCGAACTCTTATTTCTGACAATTTAAATGATCAATAACCTTTCATACTAATTCCTGAAAATGTTAATTCATTATTACCTTTTCAAACTAATTTTCAAAAAACTAAAATATATGTACATACAACCTTGAAAATTGAATTCAGATAGAGTCATTTCACAATGTCACAAGCATTTGAAAATATTATATAATTGCAATAGAGGTATTTCAAAGAAAAAGTAAACTTTCATTTTAAAAATAATAACCCATATTCAATTACATAACCTTGAAGTAAATAATCAATTTATGTTACTTACTTCAAAAAAATGTAAATTCAATTTTTATTCAATTTAAAGTTTTTAATCAACTTAATCGGCCAATAATTAATGAAACTGTTTACAACATAAAAGTTTTCATCTACAGGAATATTGAATTTACTGGAATATATTTTCTCGCTACAATAAAGAAATTTCTGTAAATCATATACGTTTCCAAATCATATAACATTTTTTGTAAAATCTATAACAAAATTTTGGGAAATGTGCTTCAAATTCGAACTTTTTTATGTAATGTATAAGAGACATGATACCTCTCTGACAGAGGGTTTTTATTGTAGGATCATGTCTTTTATATAATCAGCAACCCTCTTTTCCATGTGAATAGACCAGTCGACAAAGAAACTGACAACTGTAACACCATGATGATACTCTTGGGAAGCTGGTTTTGGACGCAAATATTATGATTCATTTTTTTACAGTGACGATTATAACATTAAAATTTGAGAATTTCAAAGTAGATTAAAATAAAATTTAAAATCATATTTAACGTCCAATACTCAAGTTAGAGTATAGGATTTTTGAAAGTAAAACTAGAATCCAAACATCAAATTTGGACAACCACCACAAAATGCTCTTATTGCAATTCCTTAAGGAAAAAAATGTGTTTCTTTGGACAAAAATAAAAAAGAGTAAAGAAAAATGAGAAGGCACCAAAATTTTACTTCTTGGTGAAAAATTAATCTAATTTGTAAAAAGTTAGAGAATTTTGTAAAAAGTCATTTTTTGTTTGAAAATTCAATTGTTTTGTTGAAAATTCGTCTTTTTGGATCGGAAATTGAAGTATTCTGCTCGAATAATCTATATCATTGTTTGGAAATTTAACTATACTGTTGAAAATTGTTTTTTTTATATATATTTTTTTTTATTGAAAATTACTCTTTTTTTTATTAAGAATTTAAGTATTCCGGTTAAAGATTTTTTATTTCAGTTGAAAATTCATTCCTTGATTACAAAATTGACTGTTTTGTTGAGTTTTCTATTTTTTGTGCAAGATATATTTTTCAAATTGAAAATGTAAGTATTTCATTTTTGATTGAAAATTTATCTTTTTTAGTTAAAAATTCAACTACTTGTTTGAAAGTTAAACTACTTTGTTGAAAATTTATTTCTATGGTTGAAGATTCTTGATTCTAGTTGAAAATAATTTGGTTGAAAATTCAACTATTTTGTTGAAAATTCGTCTTTTTGGATTGAAAATTTAACTATTGTGGACGAACAATCTATATCTTTGTTTGAAAATTTAACTATACTGTTGAAAATTGTTTTTTTTTATTAAAAATTACTTTTTTTTCATTGAAAATATGAGTAATTCAGTTGAAGATTTTTTGTTTTAGTTGAAAATTCATTCCTTGATCACAAAATTGACTATTTGTTGACTATTCTATTTCTTGTAAAAGACATGTTTTTCAAAATAAAAATTTAAGTATTTCATTTTTGATTAAAAATTTATCTATTTTAGTTAAAAATTTAACTACTCGGTTGAAAGTTGAACTACTTTGTTGAAAATTCATTTCTATGGTTGAAGATTCTTGATTCCAGTTGAGAATAATTTGGTTGAAAATTCAACTATTTTGTTGAAAATGCAATTGTTCTGTTGAAAATTCGTCTTTTTCGATTGAAAATTTAACTCTTGTGGGCGAACAATCTATCTCTTTGTTTGAGAAGTTAACTATACAGTTGAAAATCGTCTTTTTTTTATTAAAAATTACTTTTTTTTCATTGAAAATTTGAGTAATTCAGTTGAAGATTTTTTCTTTTAGTTGAAAATTCATTCCTTGATCACAAAATTGACTATTTTATTACTATTCCATTTCTTGTAAAAGACATATGTTTTTCAAAATAAAAATTTAAGTATTTCATTTTGGATTGAAAATGTATCTTTTTTAGTTAAAAATTCAACTACTTGGTTGAAATTTGAACTACTTTGTTAAAAATTCTTTTTTATGGTTGAAGATTCTGGATTCCAGTTGAAAATAATTTGGTTGAAAATTCAACTATTTTGTTGAAAATTCAATTGTTCTGTTGAAAATTCGTCTTTTTGGATTGAAAATTTAACTATTGTGGGCGAACAATCTATATCTTTGTTTGCAAGTTCAACTATACGGTTGAAAATCTTCTTTTTTTTATTAAAAATGTATTTTTTTTTAATTGGAAATTTAAATATTCCAGATGAAGATTTTTTATTTTAGTTGTAAATTCATTCCTTGATCAGAAAATTGACTATCTTATTGACTATTCTATTTGTTTTAAAAGAGATATGTTTTTCAAAATAAAAATTTAAGTATTTAATTTTTGATTGAAAATTTATCTTTTTTAGTTAAAAATTTAACTACTTGGTTGAAAGTTGAACTACTTTGTTAAAAATTCATTTTTCTGGTTGAA
>CAKNXH010040150.1:0-21288 GCA_932178445.1 Andricus quercusramuli
TTTATTGTTTTTTTCTGAGGGGGGTTAACCCCTTCACTGTTTTTGCACTCCACAGCACTTAATGCTTTTTTCGGCACAACACGACACTTAAAAGTTCTGCTTCCCGCGAAGCTTGGCCTATGTGGCGCCTCCGTTTTGTTTGGACTTGAGAAACACTTTCTATTGGTATGGCCGTTTGATTCTGAATGAATGGAACAAACAGTTCAGAAACGAAGTTCACGAACATTTTGAGGACATCATCAACTCCTTTGCGTGACAAATGCGGATTGATGTACGGGGAAAGGGTGAACTTCAACATTTCCCTATCTAAAACTTTTTTAGTAATTTTACCCTGAATGAAATCCATTTTCAACGTTTTTGTATTATCACGACGATTCGAGACATTACAGAATGCAAATGCAGCACTTCGAAAGAACAACAATTATAAACAACATAATACTAGTCATAATTAATTATACTTGGGATTTCACGAATGAGTTTTAACAACAAACAACTAAAATACCATTGGCACTTAGAACGAGTTCGAACATTGAACAACCTAATATTAATAAGAATTGATTGCACACATAAGATACTTTATTACATCTTCCGTAATTTGTCTATCAATCCTGTCACTGCGGAGCATAAAGTAGGTACTTGATAATTGTACACTTCGTATTCTAAAAATTGCCACACATGGCTGCACACGTGATAAGGCTTTTCTTGCAACACTTTTAAGCACTGCAAGCAAATATCAACAGCCAGTGTGGGTGACGTAACTTGATATGCATGATTTCCGAGTACCACGTACGAAGCTGTGATTTCTTCCAGTGATGACCCAGTGATAGCGACGTAAGGTTGCACGATTAATTTATGGTTTGTGTGCATTTCCTGAAGACAAGTTTGGGCATCCTTGAGTGTATCCCTTAAATTTTCAGTTTCCTGCGAACCGAAGGAGAAAAAAAATCATGTAAAACTCCATGTCCTTTCACGTTCGTTTCAATTCTTTTTATATAAACTTTTTTATTCACGAAATCTTCACAAACAGTTATATAAAACCTAGAATTATCACCTTCAAGTGTAATATGAAACTGTCCAGGACTTCAGTCTTTTTGGATTCGTTTTTTTCAGTCTTAGAATGAACTGTATGTTTCGTAATTTTTTTAAATAAATACGGTAGCAACATAAATTCTAAAATGAGATTATTTTCTGAAAAGTTGAATGGAAATTATTATGAAAAATTTCATACATTTTCTCAGTACTGATAAAAATATGGTGACTAACGTAAATTTATTAAATAAAGACAAAGTGTGTACTGAAATACAAAAACTAAAAGAATGTTCACTGAGAAACTGCGCAGACAGACTGAGTGAAACTATAGTCCAACATGAAGGCTTAGTAGGTGCTAAAACAAAAATTACACTTACCACCTCTTGAAGAAGATATATTCTTTTGCAAAATGAGTTTTATTTCCTTATCAATTTTTGTACTTTTAGCCAATTTAATAATTTTTGAAGCTACATCAGGCTAATATTTATTGAAAAAATTAGGTTCTTCGTCAAAAAATGAGCAGAAGTCGGCCTGAACCTGCATGTATTAGTGAAATATAATCAACAAGAAATATACATGGAAGGTCATGGGATATGTGTGTAATAATTACAAATCTTACTAAAGTATATCCAGCTGGATGGGTAACATTAGGAAGGGTAGTGAATGCAGTTTTGATGTCACACTGCTTAAAAAAGTATCTTTTCCTCCTTCGCTGTGGAACCCCATTCTCTCACGTAACATTCATCAATTATTTGAACCGGTTTTTGGAGCTCTTGAAACTCATTTGAAAATTCCGATTCTGAAATATAATATTAAAATTATGTAAAATAGGACAGCAAATTACTATTTTACTCTATCACTGACTATATTAGGACAACAAATTACTTCTTACTCTTTCGCTATATCACCGAGAACTTCCCCTTTATAAGAAATACGTACGAACATGACAATCCGTTTAATAACCCTACATTTAATTGTTTCTGACATTTGATCATCGTAAGCATCAACTAAGAAAATATTTAATGTTATCCGGTGATTTTCTCTCGTTGTTTCTCCTAATCAGACCGATTTCTAGAGCTTTCTCTCGTAATTTTAAGTAAAATATTTGAAAAAAACCATGGGCATTACTGTCGGAAGCAGCTCTGCTATAAAAGCTTTCCTGGAGCTTGTCAGGAAAAAGCTGAGCTGCGCTCTTGGCGAGAACCTCTAATCTTTTACTACGTAAGCTACAAGGTGAAACATCCGGCACGTGGCAATTAAAGAGTTCGTTTATAAGCAACTACTTTAACAGAAATACTGTTATTGAAGCTCGGTATTTACCAAAAAATTCTAAATTCTAAAATGCAGCGTTCAAAATTAAATGATTCAAGATTGAAAATCCTTGAATTTAAAACTTTCTTTATTAGAAGCGATTAAAGTTTAAATTAAAAATTTAATATTCATACTATTTTCCGTATACCATTTAAAACGGATTCAATAATAACTTTTGGTAAAGATCCTTTAAATAATTTGAAAAGGGTGGTGTGGTTTACAAGATCACTGGCAAGATCTGTAAGATGACTCACGTGGGACAGACTGGCAGACTTCTTAATACTAGGGTGGTGGAACACAAAAGTGATGGCGGTTTAGGACGTTGTTATAAGAGTGTTCTTGCTAGACATACGAGAGGGTTTCTTGATGTTGACCATGAGTTTGACTGAGATAATGTTGAAATTCTACATAGTGAAAGTCATGAGAGAAAGAGAGAATTCATGGGAATGCTTTATATTAAAAAACAAAATGAGTCCTCTATTAATTTAAAAACTGATTTAGATAGATTAAACAAAAGTTATTCAAGCATGATTAATACATTTAGTTATCATGAGTCTTGACTTTCTCTTATTTCTTGTTTGTTGTGACGGATTAGCCTATTGACCCACATTCAGATCTCAGCTATCAAGGAGATAGCGTCGTTGCTTGGTCGCTGTTCCCACCTGTTTTATTTTTTCTTGCCTTGATAAGGCCAGTCTGAGCACCGTGCTGTCTGAGCACCGAAAAGTTGGTAAATACTTTGCATGCTTTTTTATTGTGATTTAATAATAATAAGAATAAAAAAGACGAAAGAAATAGAAAAAAAGAGCAGGAAGGGGATTTGGTTGGTTGCCTTCTCATTTTTCTTTCCTCTTCTTTATTTTTATCCAAAGAAACAAAATTTTTTTATTTTGTTTTTTTAGGAATTGAAAGAGGAGCATTTGGTGGTGGTTTTCCAAATTTTATCGTTGAGTTCTTGTTTTATTTTCAGGAATTATATATATTGACTTGATTATTGGACCCTAAATGGGACTTTGAATTTGATTTTAGTCTGATTCAAAATTCTTGAATTTTAAAATTTAATTTTTATCATATTGAAAAAATTATAATTTAACATTATAATTAATTATGAGCCTTCAAGATCAAATTATTATTTTTTTCAAATTACAATCAAAAACAAAATTCAAAGTATATTCACATCAATAATCAAGGTAAACATCATCAATTAGACTTACATTATCCTGGCGGAATACTCAAATCCTGGTAAATATAATTGTCGAAGCCTGAGGTGAAACTAGGTTTATTATTAGATCCCCACTATTGCCATTCTTTGATTATTGGATTGATCAACCCACGTTACATTGTGGTTATGTTCGGTTTATCGCAATGCAACTTCAGTTTTGTCTGTTTATCCTTGCTACATCAAAAAGGATAAACAAACAATTTTCAACTGATCAATAACCATCATTATTTTATTAGAGGATTTTTATTCGAGGTTGTACTAAGGTTATGTCAAGTTTGCCCCAGTAAAATCCCAGCCTGCTTTGTCCGTTTATCCTTGATACTTCAAAAAGGATAAATGAACAAGTTCTAGCAGGTTTGCCTTTTAATTGTAGGTGATTGTGACATTAAACGCTCCGAGGAACTTCGTTCCCAGTATACAGCTGTCACAAAAATTTTCCAGAACCAAGAATTCCAATAGTGCTGTTCGATCGGCCACCGTGACCGACAAGCTACAAATGCCCAAAACCGGAATCTGATTCAATGACAGATCCGTAATATGAGCTATGTCCGATTGCTCAATCTGCAATGGATAGTTGACATTGGAAATGACATAGTGATTGATTAATTTACTTTCATTTGCAAAAGTCATTTATTTATTTCAAATTTTTCCATTTACAATTGTTCTTCAAACTACAAAGTTTTATTTTACCTCCATTTTAGTTTTTTTTTTATTTTCATTATAATTTAGTTCGATTTCAACATTTCCATTCACTCTCAAAATTATTTAAATTTACATTTTATTTTCACTTGGTGAAAGTTGATGGGTCAGTGTTTATCAACACCTCACTCGCTATTCAATTTATATTGACTTGTGGTGACTCATTCTCTGATATCAGTCACCTCAAACTTAAAAACAATTTTATAATTGGAACTTTATTTGTTCCGATTTATTTTCTTAGAAATTTACCTTGCTTTAAATTTCAAGTTTTAATTTTATTTTATTTTGGAGTGCATTTTTTAAAAGTTCGAATTTATTCGATCTCCAAAACTTTTCCCAACCTTCTGCGTTACTCATGCCCCTACGTAGGGCGCTATTTATAACCTACATTTTGCCGATTATTTTTATTTCATTAATTTTTACTATTGTTTTTAATTTAATATGGACTCAGAATGAGTGCGAGGGTTGTCTGAAGGGCGCCAGATAGTTTTCCTACATTAAAACTATCAAAATGCAAAATGACATTCAATTTTTCCCGAACTGTAGTTTTTATTAGTTCTTAAATTATTAACTAACTTGCCCGATAGCTCCAGTAAAGTGGACCGGTAAGGAATGACGCTGAAGGTGAGAATAAATTTAATTCCGAGGGGCCATTCACTGGAGGAATCAGTGATTTTCCTCACTTAGAATCGATTCAGAATCAGGCACTCGTCAAAAGATCTTTTAGAAATATGTGGGAATCAGCTTGATTCCGTAGAATCTTAAGAGATCGATTCTGAAAGTTTGAAAAATGTGTTCATCAGCAAGATTCAGAAGAAACACCGGGAATCAGTGAGAATCGCCAAGGATCACTCGGAATCGCTACGATTCCGTGCAGACTCGGGCAGACTCGGGCGAGTCAGCTTGAGTTAGCTTGGGATCAACGCGTTAAAACACGTCAAGTGTGCAGTTTCGAACGCAGGCTACACATACGATAATGATAAGTGTCATAATAATGCATTTTTTATAATGAAATTTCAATTTTTAATATTCTTCTTCATGAAATATAATTAGCCTAGTATTTTATAAACAAAGCTTGACTAAGCAGGCAAAGGAGAGAATGCGTTTTAGGAAACGAAATAGTTTGAAGAATGAATCAATAAATTTTTTAAATGTTCGAAATTATATCATTTTTAAATATTTTTAGGTTAAAACACTACAATTAAAGGATTTTACACTGTTATTCAAACATTCAATTAAAAAAATGTCACTTATAAATTAAGAATTAAAAAACAAATGAAACAATGCAAATTTTTAAGTTTGCATTCAATATTCTGAAATTGTAATGATTCGAGGCTTATTTTATTTTAAGTTATTCAATTTCAATTTGTTTATTTCTGAATATTTCATTTTTACTTTATTATTTTTAATTGATTATAACAGATATAGCGAACCCCAAAGCATGTCCAGAGTTCTTTCAGAGAAATTTGTAAGTGTTCAAAATTATATCCTTTTCAAACTATTTTAACTTGAAAGCAGTACAATTCAGTGATTATAAGTTGTTTCTTTGAAAATCTCAATTGAAAAATGTCATTTACAAATTGAAAATTAAAAAAAATGAAACTGAAAATTTTAAAGTTTACATTCAGCACCCTGAAATTCGCACGATTCGAGGCCTGTGAAAGGGTTGTGTACCCGGACAAATGGCTGTGTGCCGGTAAAAGGGTTGTGTACCCGGATAAATGGCTGTGTGCCTGCGAAAGGGTTGTATACCCGGATAAATGGCTGTGTGTCGGAAAAAGGGTTGTGTACCCAGTTAAATAGCTGTGTGACAAAGTTAAATAGCTGTGTGACAAGAAAAAAAGCATAGTATACCCGGTTAATTACAGTTCAATTAGCGGTATTCTGTCTACTGATTTGGGGTTGGCTGGAGTGTCCGAGGCAGTGCACGGCCTGGAACCCTCTGGCGTACCTCCTGATCAGGAAGATAAAGCCGGCGTCGATCGAGGAAGGCAGACAAGACATCTGTTTTTGGAAAACAGGGCCCGAGATTCCGAGCATGAATCCGATTTTAATTCATAAACTTAAGCGATGCATGAACCTGTGTCCAGTTTAAAGGTTGTTTGAGGCCTGTGTTGGAAAACAATGTGAGAGCCTGGATCATTTCCGTCAAGGTACCACATTCGAAGCGACGTCTGAGGGCATTGGGCGTAACAGCACCAGCACGATAGTAAAGACAAGCTTACTATGGGCAATGGTCACCTAGTTCATTTCATTTCAGCGGATGGAAATCTGGAATCAGAAATAAGCGAAGAGTTAATACAAAATAACTTAGTTCATGTTCAAAGTTTACGAAATGAAACTCTCAAGGTCGGAGAGGTAATTGTGTTTTCTCATAACAATCGTTACATATTCCATGTAATTGTGAAGGATCGATTTGAAGATAAGGCTTATCTTAACGTTATTTCTGGAGCTTTGCTGGCTCTTCGGAAAGCAATGGAACCACTTGAGGTTCAGGCAATCAAAGTTTCTAAGACGGGAAACAATTTGGATGAAATATCTTGGTCTTCAATTGAAAAAGTATTCCGACAGCAATTTCTCGGAACTGGCTTGGTAATAAAGGTCTGCTCAGGGGAAATGGAATTTCCATCTCCCGAAGAAAAGCAGAAAATATTACAGGAAGCTCATGAGTCCACAATCGGAGGTTATAAAGAGGTCTCAAAGACTTATTGGCGAATTAGACCAAATTATTATTGCTCCGGTATGAAAACTGATATTCAGAAGTTCGTCAGGTTTTGTAAAAACTGTCAGCGTAACAAGTTAATCAGAACTCGAACTAGGCAACCTATTATAATCACGGATAAGCCCAAAGAACCGTTCGATAAAATTCAAATAGATATGGTAGGACCTCTTCCCACTACTCCTCGAGGTCATAATCATATCTTGACTATTCAGTGCAATTTTTCGAAATATGCTGATGCGATTCCATTAGCGAAAACCGATTATCTTACTATTGCGCATGCAATAGCCGAACAATTTATTTCACGATATGGATTTCCGAAAGTAATTCATACTGATCAAGGCAAAAACTTTACTGGCAAAGTTATACAAAACTTCTGTAAAATTTTCAATATTGAAAAAATCCAATCCACAGCTTATCATCCATAATCGTTAGGCCATCTGGAAAGAAGCCATTAAACCCTCACGGTGTGCCTGAACCAACTTTTAATGCAAGGTCATATCACATCCAATTTTTTTGCTGGATTCGATTCAGGGGCTCAAAAATAGTGTGCAACAAAATTTTTGGCCAAGTCCCCCGAGCCGTTTTTGAAAAAAGTGTTTTTTATAGTTAAAAATCAAAATTTTCAAAAAAATGTGCTGCATTTGCAATTTTTTTCACTTTATTTAACGAAATATGGTAACTAAATATAATATCAGTCCATATCAATACTGAAACAAAAAATAATTTATTCCTACGTATGTCGGACATTGTATTCTTGTACAGCTTTTAGTAAGTTACATGGGTAATGAGGGTGTTTGCTCGAAACTTCATATTTAGCCCAGGTCGTTTTAAAATCCAAATGGACAGATTCCATGATTTGTTCACTGTAAAATCCAAGGCCTTTTTCCACTTCACGACAAAAATCAGGGACAAAAAAAACCACGTGAACTTTAGGTGAAATTGAAATTTCCAAATCACAGTAACTTCGCTTAAACTCAGACATACAATCTACGTATTTCGGGTGTAATGTTGAAGAAAAACAAGAACCAACAACGGATTGAAAAGCCTTAAAGCACCTTACATATTTTAAACAGCCAATGCTACATATTCCACGCAATAAGTCGATTTCTTCAAACAGCATTTTGAAAGAATTACCTGCGAACGCTGGACTCCCATGTAAAAACTCGCGAGTAACATTACACATCCTAGCCAATTGGAGACTGTCATCTTCGAATTCCGTCAGCATGTGTTTATAAATTTTGTTCACCACCCCGAGCATCAGATGTAGTCCTGGTGGTGGGATTATTTCTAATATTTCTGTGGTCACTCTTAGAATTGAAGGATTTAAAAGGGGCAATAGTAACTGATTTAAAACTTGCCAACGTGTGGACGGGCATCATGTCACACGCAAGCAGGTTTCCTTGCACTTGGTGCACTGCATCAAAAGATAAGTTAAACGCGTGTGGGGAATACAGAACTGTCGGAAATTGTAAGGAGAATTTTTTTTGCGTGGCAGGACAGAGGAAGTACAACATCATCTGCAAAGAAGTATGGAAGTGTACAAATACTCTTATAATATTCTCAAAAAACGCTAACACGGAAATATTAGAGATAATTCCACCATCAAAAATACATCCGACGCTCGGGGTTGTGAATGAAATGTATAAACGCCTGCTCACGGAGTTCGAAGATGACAGTCTCCAATGGGCTAGGATGTGTAATGTTACTCGCGAGTTTGTACATGGGATTCCAGCGTTCGCAGGTAATTCTTGAAAAATGCTATTTGAAAAAGTCGACTTATTGGGTGTAATATGTAGCACTGGTTGTTTGAAATATGTCAGGTGCTTTAATGCTTTTCAATCAGTCGTTGATTCTTCTGTTTCTTCAACATTACACCTGGAATACGTAGATTGTATATCTGAGTTTAAGCAAAGTTACTGTGATTTGGAAATTTCAATTACACCTAAAGTTCATGCGATTTTTTTTCATGTCCCTGATTTTTGTCGTGAATTGGAAAAAGGCCTTGGATTTTAGAGTGAACAAGCCATGGAATCTTTCCATTCGGATTTTAAAACGACCTGGGCTAAATATTAAGTTTCGAGCAAACACCCTCATTACCCATGTAACATACTAAAAGCTGTACAAGAATACAATGTCCGACATACGTCAAAATAAATTATTATTTTTTGTTTCAGTTTTGATATGGACTGATATTATATTTAGATACCATATTACGTTAAATAAAGTGAAAAAATTGGAAATGCAGCACATTTTTTTGAAAATTTTGATTTTTAACCATAAAAAACACTTTTTTCAAAAACGGCTCGGGGGATTTGGCCTAAAATTTTTTTGCACACTATTTTTGAGCCCCTTAATCGAATCCAGCAAGAAAATTGGATGTGATATGACCTTGCATTAAAAGTTGGTTCAGGAACACCGTGCCCTCGTAGAATACCTGAGGCAGTTTGGAAATGCTCAAAATTGGGATGAGTGGCTCCGTTATGCTATTTTCTCGTACAATACTCAGGTGCACGAAGTCACGGGTTTCACGCCATATTCTCTAGTATTTGGTAGGAAGGCCAATATTCCAACTAGTTTTTCCGCAGATCCATCCGAGATTACTTATGCAAAGTATCTCCAAGATTTATTTCATAAACTGAATGATTCCCAAATGCTGGCCCATGAACAACTAGAGATTGCTAAAAGAAAGTCAAAATTATATTATGATCGTACAGCAAATCCTCAAAATTTTCGTATAGGAAGCAAGGTAGCCCTAAAAGTTGAAATCAGGAATGACAGAAAATTTGATCCTTTCTTTGAAGGACAATATGTGATAGAAAAAATGATTGGAGAGGCTAATGCTCAGATTAGGGACGAAAAAACGAATAAAATCAAGGTCGTTAATTTAGATAAGCTACAATTAGTGGCTCATCCTCTTCAAGATTGAAAGAATTAAATTTTGAAATAAAAAGCTGTGGATAAAACTCTAAAAAGGGAACTAGGGATGGTTTGTTTGTTAACAGAGAGTGAATAATGAATAAGATCAATTTTAAAAAGGACACTTCTGTGTGTCTTTTCGATAAAGTAAACATTTTTCAATCAAAAATGAGTTAAATAATCTAAAAAATGTTTATTACTAATTTTTAAAAGGAGTATAAAAAATAACAAAAAAATAAAATAAAAAAAGCATTTTTTTTTAAGTTACTCACCTAAGTTTCCATGTAGAAGCCAGAACAAGAGTTGAAAATCTGAAAATAAAGAGGAAGAGTCTCAAAAGACACAAAGAAATAGTTCTTATTTGATATTATTATAAGAATTTCACAAATAAAAATGCTGCTTATCTGAAATATTTTTGTGAGTGCTCGAATACATGCAGTCTTCAATAAAAAGGTAAAAAAAATTACTAATTTTGCACTAAAGTTCACGACTCATATCAGAACAATGAGAATTTGATTTTCATTCACTTTAATTGTCAAAAATTATGAAGATTAGAATCTTTTGTTAGGATGAATTACTACGCACATGACAGGTTAGTGCTACTGATTGTAAAAGATATCTCATTGAAACACCTTTTATTAGAAGGGGGGAGGTGTGACGGTGTGGCCCGTTTGCGAATTAAAATGCACACTAGCGAACTCTAGGGAGCCCGGCAAGAAGCTCCAGATTCAATTGGAATCATTATAAATGATCATAAGCTGAAATACAAATATAAAATAACGTTCAAGTACAAAAACTTGAAAGGAAGTTTCAAGTATGAGAAACTTCATGTTGCAAAGCCTAAATAGGTTGCAGGCTGCTAGTTACATAAAATAATTACATATAATGCAGTACTTTCTCTCTCTCTATACTGAAGTGAGGTTATGTTAGCTCAAACATCTACGCAGTACACAATAAATTGCGTTTTAAATTGAAGTGTTTGTTTATTTAGTGAGTCATAGGTCTAAATTTAGTATCATTCATGAGTGTATAGCATCAGTCAGACCGGATGTGGAATGGTCTTTGGACTTGTTTAGATTTTTTCGTGTTTAGACAAGTCAATCATCGAATGACTCATATCCTGTAGGCGGAGCAAATCGACCTACTTTCTTATTGGCTGATCTGTAGGAAAATTCCATGACGTAAGCAATGTGATTGGTTCTTGGCCGAGGAGAGGGAATGAATCTCCTCCCATTTGTAGGTTATAAGAAAGCACGCACAGCCAAAAAAGGACAGATTCTGTACTTCGAAAACCATTGAAACAACTTTAAACCTGCGACTCTCAGTTTTGTAATTTTGCTCTTATGAAAATTGTGATTCAACGTAAATCAAGGACTCAAATAATAACAAGCTTGCAACGCGACGCGCTTCGCGATTGATTATTGCACTCATGTGCCTCAACCAAAACTGTGAACAATACATTAAAAGAAAACTATTGAATAAATCTTGTGATTCAGTGAACATAAACAATGGTGTTTTTATTTAAACTTGACCTAGTTTAGCGGCAGTGGTTTCCACCACTCAACGGCAGCATTTCGAACTCTCCTTCAACGAATCAACAGATAGCTACAACAGAATGAAATTCGACTGCAGATCCTGGGACGTAACAGCTCAAAACATCAAGTGTAAAATGAACAGCCTATTACAGAAAACCATTAGAATGTGAATGTTGCCGATGAAAAAGTAAGTCAACTACAAAGATATTATGCACCATTTTTGGAGGTGTCTTATTTTTTCACCCGACAATACAAAAGCAGGAGATTTTAAAAGAAAATTAGGAGATCATGAGACTCATTCAAAAAGCAGGAGATATCCTGTAAAATCAGGAGTATCGGCAACACTGAGAAGAGAACTGAATAAGCGCCGAGCCTGGACGCTACACTAGGGTCTACGTATGCTAGAGGCACGTATTGTCCAAGAGTAGCAGTGGGGTTGAGGGGCGGAATTCAGGTGCTCGTATGACCCCCTTTCTAGATAGTTCTTAATCCTCAAAAATCTACATTTTTACACTTCTAGGTTTGATTGTGATACCTGTTTAAGGCCGTTTAAAAAATACGTAACGTTCTTGGGTGGGGGTGGGTCACTTTTATTCTTAGGCTAACGTTGAACTTACACACGCTTACTATAGAAAAAACGTTACGCATGGGGGGGGGCAACATTTTCAGAAGAAAGCGTTATGTGTTGTTTGAACGGCCCCTTTCCAATGGTGGTCGAGCGCTTGCCGCGTAAGTTACTTTATGCGGTTTCTACGTCATTTGTGTACTTCATACAAAATAACTTAAGTTTCTTTAGATTTTGATGTTCGCAAATAACATCATCGGTTAAATTTATCGTATATGTTTGTTCATTCCCTAGATTTGAATATCAAAAGAATGCTCAATAAACAGCACTACAATTTTGCAGAGGAGTGAAACTTATAACGACGAGTATGACAAGGAAAAAATGGTTTGGAACATACGCTCGCGACGAGTTCGAGTTTTCGCTTGAAAACGGTCGAAAAGTATCTGAATTGAATTTGACGGATGAACATTGGTGGTAGCGTAGATTTTTGGCACAGAGATTGAGATTATACTAAACTGTCTCCAATTGGTCGTAGACATTATACGAGGGAGGCAGTAGACACTCCATTCTGACAAGCCAAATTCATAAATTTCACAAAATTGGAACTGAAGGTGGCCAACGGCCCATGGGTACAATAAGAGAGCAATCAATGGTAAAATGCGTCCTAAGCCGGGACAAGGTGCGTAATTGAGTTTTTGAAGGAATAAGCATAAAATAATAAAATTGACCCTATGATTAGCCGTTTTGGAAGAGCAAACTTTCCGATAATAAAATTGAAAGAATTAGCAGATGTTTTTCGTCGCCTTTTCATGCAAACTGTAAATTTGAAAGTTGGATACAATTCGATTTGGTGATAAAATAAAATAGGAAACCTGTGAAAAAAATACTTATGATAGATGAAAAATATTAATCGTTACAACGTAACATTTAGTCTAGTTTTTCTAAAACATAAAATGGCATGATTTAATTTTTTGTGGATTCTAATAATTTTGCTCTTGTAATTTATGATCAAGTTGTTGTTATCTAGCGGTTGGATTATTGTGCCTTTCCAGCTGGGTTCCAATTTGTTTCAATTCTGTGATTTTTGAATTCAAGCAGGTTTGCAATTTCATAGATCTGATGGATTCGCGTTATATTTTTATCGAATCTTCTTTTAAACTTCTTTTGTCGTAGTTAGATCCACTCCTTACCATTTTGTAGGTATTTCTCATGCTTGGCTTTCCACTACATTATTCGGTCGCTGCCGGTGAGTGTGGGTGATGGGCCATTGTCGAGGAAAGGTTCGGGTGTCTTCCAAAGGTCATCCCGAAGGGCAACAGTTCCGTCGTCTCGTTCCTGATAGTGTTTATCACGAAATTTATGATCTTGATGTTTTCATCCCACTCGTTATTTTACCTCCAATGAAGTCCTAATCATATTTTTCAATTAACTTTAAATTTTTTGAGACGAGATGTTGAGAATATATATGTTTGTTTTTGTTTTGGCCTTAGGTCCAAAATCTTAAAAAAGTAATACAAAACTTAATCTTGGTTAAAATTCCATAATGTTAAACATTTTCAAGTAGTAATTAACACATATGAGGATAAATTACTAGTCTGTTCATGTTTTTTTCATTAATTGAATGTTTATAGTCGTATCAACTGCTAGGGTCATTAGTGATTGTACTTCCTGCTTCGGGAACCGAAATCGCGTCAGCGTAGTTGCCAAGGCTGCAGTGTTGGAACATAAGACAATCACGATACCATCTGAGCCACGATGGCTACCTAGAGTTCATGTTGATACATTTATAAATTGATATAATTAAAAATCAAAATGAAAGTACTGTGCAAATTGCGCACTGAATGTATTTATTAAAGTTCAAGTCAAAAATATATCTAAGATATATAAGAAAATATACCAGATGATTACACAATTTGCTCTTCACATGCCGTTTCCATGTTTTCTAATATATACTACAACTTGGATTATACCTTAATGAATAGAAAATAAAACCTAATCAATCAATACACTAAATTAACTTTTGAACAAATTAAGGAGCCTATAAGATTTTGCATAGGTAATGCATCCTTTCAATTTGATTACATAACTTATAAATAAAAATATGCCACACATATTGGATCACCAATATTATCGGTTGTAGCAAACCTTGTTATTTAAGCTATGGAAGAAGATATTATGAAAAACAAATCCTTCAGAATATTATTCTACTTCCGTTACGTAGATAATACTCTTACACGGAGAAAAATAGTTCGAGAAACTGTTCCAAACTCAGTTGGGTAAACTTGGGACCTATGGACTCTCTGATAAAGTTTCATTTCTAGTTCGGTGAAACGAAATTCGGTGATACTTCATTCACAAACATGGAAATTTGTGACAAACTGATACGAATATTTTCCGAACTGTACACGGAGAAAAAAATCCCACTGTTATAGTAGGCTGAGCTCTTAATATCACAGCACGGAGCTTCATGTGCGAAATTGGTATGAATTTCTAGCAACATTGGCATAGGTTTAGACATTTTCAGCAATAAATGTCCTATACCATAAAAGAATCAAGCGCATGCCGTTGCTTTGCGGAAATAGCTCCAACTTTGCCTTGCTACGGTTTTAAGAAAACCCATCCTGTAAGGGTATGATGACTCTTGCAAAAGCGATGTTAGGCCACGCCTACCGGCGCAAGATGTGAAGCAAACATGAAAACTGTAGAGAGCATGCGTTAGCACGCGCCGGCGGGGTTTACGAATTTTTTACGTAGGGCGAAGAACCTACAAAAGAATACAGTGTTACAAATAAATACATTCAACGAAGAATGAATGTATGATGATAAATAACAGCATTAAATTAAAATAGAAAAATAAAAATACGTAATGAAACAAAACAAAATTGGTCGAAAATAGACTTGTGAGTTTTCTACGAAAACTCACGGAGAGAAGTAAACCAGGGCGGGTGCAGTTTTCACCGTAACCGTTGATGCGCCGAACACAAGAGGTATGCAAAAAAATCATGTTGTGGCTGGGCAGCAACGGTTACGCTTGATGACGGATATAATACTGCTACACCGTGACAGTCACTGCGCGCCACCGTAAAAGATCCTGCAGCGACTGTTGCGTCCGTCGCAGTAACAGTTACTGCCAGATTCCCGAGCCGTCGCGGTTACCACCGCAATGGGATTGGACGCTCTGAATTCTAACGATATCAGCTGATCGTCGTCGCGCGTAATCAAATGTTTTTGTGCCGCTGTAACAAACATCGAAAATCATATTGATTCTGGTGGCATCAGAGAGCCTAAAATGAGGCTTCAATTCTTATGTACTCACTTTTATGAATAGTGGATATTTATTTTTTAGGGTACTTTTTTCGTGATAGGGGTTGTTTTGGAAATTCTACGCTGGAGGTCATGCAAGAGCCTTAAATGAGCACTCAATTCCTGTGAAAAGAAAAAAAATCGATATAAGCAATATTTATGCCATGGTACTGCTAGCTTGATGTAAAGCTGAGAGTACCATGCCTTTCAAAAAAAATGTAGAGCCCAATATTTGGCTTTTGGCTATCAATTGAGCCTTCAATGAGCCCAGAATTATGGCAAAGGTATAACGTTTTTTGGACAAAGTGGTATTTCCAGGTTCACCCATATAGAAAAAAACGGTGCGCGCAATACTGCTCACGGAGTAAGCCGTACCTATCACTGCGAGTGGAGTAACTATAGCTGCGCTGCGTATTACGGTCACGCGCCGGGACAGTTGAGGTTCGCCCGCAATGGTTCATGCGAGCGCAGCAACAGCTTCTGGCTCCCTCCCACTCGCAAGTTCTGCGCGACGGCAGCAGACTTGGCAGTAACGGTCGCGGTTAACTCCTCTTCCTATATAGGAATATGGATGCACTTTGAAATTTTGAAATTAATATACTATACTCAGGGTGCACACTCTTCTCCTTCTTTTCTCAGTTTCCCCTTTTTCCTTAAGATTCGCCTTTTTCCCCTATTCTCAAAAAACTTCCCCTTTTTTCCCATTTTCTCTTCAAACATACGACATTTGAAATTGTACCCAGTGTTGAATAATAATTAAATCAATTATAGTATTCAAATAAATTATTTATGAATAAATAGGGTACACGTTTCAAGTGCAGACCATTGAAAGCAAATACTCTTTTGAAAAATTTGAAGATGAACCATTTTAAAGCAAGTTGAAAATGTGAAAACTGGAGCCAGAAGTTATTATCCAATATAAAATTGGAACAGTTAAAAAATATACAGTACTTTTCAAACAAGTATTAGAAGATTAATACATTTTAGTTGAAATTTACAAAGTTAAATACTCAATTAAAATATGGAATATTCCAAATTCATCAACTGCTACTTTGAATGTTCCAAGTTGAGCAATGTCTAATTTTTTTAAATCTTCACTTGAAAATGTAAGTATTGCTGGAACTTTTTTTTTGTTGAAAATTAATTAGTTTAAACTCACAATTGAACTATTCCAGTTGTGTTTGAAAATTAATATTTTTTAGTCGAAAAATCAACTATTTTGTTGCATGTTTAAATTTCGTTCAAAAGTTATATTTTTGGCGGAAAGTTGATAAAAATTTAACTATTCAAGTGAAAATATATTTATTTTGTTGAAAAGCTGTCTTTTGGGTTAGAAATCAAACTGGTTCTTTCATTTGAGAATCAGTTTTTTCAAATGAAAATGTAGCAATTCCATTTTTGGTGCAAAATCGATCTTTTCTATTTTGAAAATTCAAATATTTGGTTAAAAATTGATGTAATTCGTACGAAATTCCTCCTTTCGTCATTTTTCAGTTGAAAATGTATCATTTCAGTTAAAGTTTTGTTTGTTTTTGAAAAACTATGTTTTATAACTAAATATTTTTGTTATTGGTCTAAAATTAACTTTTTAATTGAAAATTCATATTTTTGTGTTGAAAAATCAACTGCATTGTGGAAAATTCTTCTTTCAGGCTTCAATATTCAACAATTTGGGCGAAAATTCTGTTTCTTCAATTAAAAGTTAATCTTTCGAAACAAAAACGTAACTATTCGATTTCTTTGTTAGAACTGATGTTCTTAATTCAACCATTGAACTATTTTGTCCAAAACTTATCTTATTTTCATTTTGGTTTTTCGGAAAAAAAAGTTTGTCTTGAGTTAGGATTTTTGGGATTTCCTATCTTTTTTGCTATTTTGGAACGTTATAAACACCACGAAAAAAATGTTTCTCATAAATCAAAAATAATGACATGTTTCTTTGGTTCAAGCTGAAGAAATTTCAGGTTCGAATCAATCTAAAAAAATGTTTCAGTACATTTGAAAAAAAATTCTCAATAAGGCAAAATTTTTTTTAATTATTAAAATTCTCGATTTTAAATTTCAAAAAGACAACTGAAGATATTTACTGATTAAGAAATTTGTTTCTTCACTTATTTTGGATGTCGACCCACAAATTGTAACTCAAACGATTCGACTAATTTTAGTATTTTCACTTCGCTCTACTGAAGAGAGTAGTTTTGAATTTACTTCAAAAATATCTAATTTGACGAGAATGCACAAAAATATTTTTATTTTCATTCACACAACACGCTAAGATTATGTACACTGTATTCCACTTAATTTCTAAATATCATATCTCATCGCGATGAGTTTTTCGTTATTTTCAATGACTACTAGGCAGAGCGGTAATCTAGGTACTAAATCTACCGCTGCTAAAAATTTCGGATTCCGAAATTGTTCCGAATTTATCCGAAATCAATCCGATTCACGATTTTTTTCCGAAATATGTCCGATCTAATCCGAAAAACTGTGCGAAAACAGTCAGAAATTTGTACGATTATGTCCGGAGCCTGTCCGGACCATAAATTTCGAATCCGGAAAGAGTCTGATTTGATCCGAAATCAGTCCGGAATTTAAATCCTGAAATTATTTTCCTTACACTAAAAATGAAAAATAGTCTGGTCTAATCCGAAATTTATACGGCGTGAACTTTCACTCCCGACAGAGTCCGAATTGATCCGATATTAGTCTGAAACTCACGACCCGAAATTATTTTTGTTAAAGTAAAACCGGAAAATCCTCTGATTAAAATCCGAAATCTGTCTGGTCTAAAACATCAACTCCGAAAATAGTCCGATTCTATCCGAATTTATTCCGCAGGTTTTAATTGTCATTCGGTGAAATTGAAGTGAAACCAGAAAATCGTCCGCTTAAATCCGAAATTCTTCCGGTCAAAAACATGGACTCCGGAAGCAGTCCGATTCTATCCGAAATTAATTCGCAGGTTCAAGTTGTCATTTTGTGAAATTAAAGTGAAAACGGAAAATCGTCTGATTACATCCGAAATATGTCCGGTCTAACAAATCAACTCCGAAAATTGTCTGATTCTATCCAAAATGTGTCCGCAGGTTCAAGTTGTAATTTGATGACATTCAAGTAAAAACGGAAAATACTACTGCATAGTAGGGCGTATCGAAAAAAATTATATATTTTGCTCTCTTTTTTGGGTAGGGCGTCAGAAAAAAACCACAAAAGCGATAATGAAACTCTCTTGGAAAGTAGAAGCAGTAGATGCGAATTATGAAAAATTTGATGGCGATGTCGAAGAAGGAGCAGTTGATCGGAATGTTGATAGAATTGACGATGATGTGGAAAAAAAAGGAGTTTATGGGAATGATGATGGACTTGACGATGATGTAGAAGGTACAGTTGATGGCAATGATGATGGAATTGACGATGATGTGGAAGAAGGATCAGTGGACGAGAATGATAATAATTGATTCAAATAGTTTTTGTTTTACTGTTCTCTAAACTGTATGCTATTATTGTACGTAATATTTCACTATTCAGCATACTTCGTTCGAAAGTGTTCTAATTTCTTTCCTAAAAGTGCATTAAAAATGTTATTAAAAATGACTTCTCGTAAACTTTTTAGCATCCTGTTTTCGCTCATTTATAATTAAATACTCTATAACTGTATCGAATTTCATTTTTTTAGTTCAGTTTGCTATAACGGATAAGAGGGTGTATTGCGTTCGCGAATAACTAGACAAATATCGGGCAAAGACGGATAAAATCTAAATTATTCGAAATTGTCAGAAAGGACAAATTTCGGAATTAATCGGATAAGATCCGGATTAATCGCATTTCTGAAAATCTTACCAATTTCGGACTAAACCGGATTAATCGCATCCGCCAGACCGTACAAAACATGGACATGGCCGAACATGACCGGAAAAAAATCGGACTAATCGCATCCGTCAGACCATATAATACACGGTCATGACTGGACACCATCCAGATTCATCCCATCCGACAGACCCTACAAAACACGGACATGAACCGGACAAAATTCTGGTCGTTTCTCACAAGCGCTAAAAATTTTCTTAGTTAGTAAAGAAGGACCGTTTCGACCGATATACTCAGCATGAGATATTTTACGTTAATGAAGTGCGTTATATGTAGTGGTGTTAAGTTAAGCTATAGAGATAGGTTTGAGAGCGTCAAATAAATGAAAAATGCATTTCTCGAGTCTAAACTGCTTATATAACCTTGTTATGTAACATTTATTCAGTCCGACTGACCGCATAGAAAATGGATATGATCGGATACAATCCGGATTGATCGAATCTGTCAGACCGTACAACTTTCGGATTCTACCGGATGATATTAGGATTAATTTCCGTGCTCCTTCGACCGGACAAATTTCGGACAAATTTCCGAATCCAGAATTTGTCCGAAATTTGGCCGGGATTTTTAGCAGGGGCGTTTATCAGTACATCCGGCTTATTTGCATTAGAAGAAACGCTGTATGCTTGATAATAATGATTGGAGTATAGAGTTTCAATTTCGTTTGCTTGGATGTAAATCTTAACACAATGAAATAGTTTATTTATAATTCCAAATTGAGGACCCTCTTCAGTGATCCTACTCACAAATATAGGTCCTACAGAATAGGAATCTCCTAATATCTCTATGTTCTTTACAGTTACCATGGGCATTTCTTTTTTATTGCCTGGCACAAGCTTTTCCAAAGACGCTTGAGCATTATCTTGATCTATCGGTCCAATTATTACTTCTCCATGAGTATTGGGGCAAAATTCTGTGACAAAGCACAGTTGCAATTTCTCGATTCTTCCTTTCATACTTCATGGATGAATAATGAATTGCTGGACCATTCAACAGCATCACTCTCGTGTAATGTGTCAATAAATACATTTTCGACTTCAATTTTCCAAACAGTGTGATGTACAAAGTGTTTTGTTTTTCAACAATTTTCTGGAAATTTATTATCTGAACTCTAGTCAATTTAGGAGAAGTCAGAACACCTACTATTTTCCTGAGGCATTGATAAACTTTCCAATAATCGTTTCCCGCAAGTATTAAATCTCCAATCATAAGACCCAAATATCGTTTCAAACAAAGCATCTTGGATGCAGACTGCTTAACTTTTAACTTTTCACCTCCTTTCTCACCCTGTGTGAAATATAAAGGTCTTAGTTTATTAGATTTTTCGCTGTCACTACAACTGAAAGTTTTGATACTGTTATTGATATTGCTTAAAGACAACACTTTATTTTTAATTAAGGCCTGAAATACATTCTGCACAGTTTACGGTGCAACTCCTTCATAGAGATCTTGCATAACATCAAGTGTCGGATTTTCACAAATGTGAAAGTTCTTTATTTTCTTGAAGACGCATCGTTCTTTTAAACCCGTCTTAATAGAGCTTTTTAATAAATCACTATTGTAGGGTTAAACTGTTCTTATCAGATTGTCGTTCTCCAGGGTCATATGTTGACACTGAGTAAACGTGGCTGAACAAATCCTACAAAAATTTTGGACAAAACTCTTGGAAAAGTCACAAGTAGAGTTCAACTCTAGATTGTTACTCAGTATTAGGACGCATTCAAAGTGAATTCTATGATCTTGTCCATCAACTTATATAGTTATACCCTCCGCGGACAAGAAGTTTAAATCTTCAATGGTTTTACTGAAAAGTTTTTCGTTTCCAAACTTTTTAAAATACTTTGCATGGAAAATAGTAGAAGCAAACACATTTTGTAGTTTCGCGACTAGATGAGGTGGGAAACAAGGTAGTGATACATACACTCCTCCAAACGTTTTCTCGCCGGCATGACTACCTAACGGATTTCCTGTCTGCCACTCATTCAAGAATACATAGAGAGGATAAACCTCTCTATCAGTAGGACTGTATTTTTGCCCCACAAATCTCCGTGTATAAAATTTGATAGGTATTTTTTTTCCTTTGATAGATCATTAACATAATTTCGTATTTGCTTCA
>CAKNXH010040152.1:0-10834 GCA_932178445.1 Andricus quercusramuli
AATACCGAGACAACAGGTATGTCTTGTCTCGTTCCTCGGGATTTCTCACTCGGCGGCAACACTAGATCGACTTTCTAGAATTTATGAAATAAATTAAAATTGTAATTATTGAATAGCCAATTCCTTCTAAGAGTTTTGAAAAACTTATATTGGCAAACTATACAAGATAGATCGATATTAAAATCACAAATGATAAATCTGCAGTTCTGCAAATTAGCATGAAAAAATTACGCATTAGAATCACAGATTTTTCACGAAATATCTAAACTGTAAAAAAATTACGTAGATTTCCTACTTTTTTCTGTAATTTTATCTAAATTTGTAAAACGGCTTCGTGTTGCGTATAGTGAACTCGAAGAAATGTTTGGTTAAGTTAACCATAATTATGGCTGAATATGCCCTTACTATTTTTCTGATTGATCTAACCAGCATTCGAGTTGTTTCAAATAAAACTTCTGATTAGAATAACCAGAATTCTGGTTACTCAAGTAAGAAAGTATGTATAGTAAGGGCATATTTAACCACAATTTTGACTTTTTTTTGTGTGAATTTATCAAGGATTATGTTTGAATTTTTACAAGATTTTTTTCACACGTTTTTTTTCTTCGCTAAATTAAAAGAAGTAAATTTACAAAATATTGTGAATATCCAACCATAACCTTGAGAAATTCCACATTGCACCTTACGATTTTACAAGATCTTCGGTAAATTCACTATGCTGCACGGTAATTTTACAAATTTTAATAAAATTACAAAAAAAAGTGAGAAATCTACATAATTTTTTAAGAGTTTATATATAAATATTACATTACCGATAAGATCTGATATTATACAGCCTTTTTAAATATACTTATATTATGTGAATACAAATATGCACGCATCGAAATTATTGAAAGACATAGTTAAAAACATTCTAAATTGTCTAAATCCTGATGAATTCCATAAACTTAAAATTGTTCAAATTTTTTTCGAAAACGGTCACATATATGCTCAATTTCGATGTTTCTAAATTGCATACATACAAAATACAGCAGAAGAATCCACGAGAGATATATTATTCAGATCGATGCTTAATAAATGCTCAGAAATGATTTTCAACAATATTACATACAAATTAACAGTATTTAATATCGAGGATTGAAATACGAGTATTATTACTATAACCTGTAAATTTTGTTCCGCAAACACAATGCACAAGACCTCTCTTTTTACCATGTGAGATAGAGAACGAGGTGCGATCGAAATTGAAAGGATGGTTTCGAAATCTCTCTTTTTATCGTATGTGGTGGACAGAGAGGGTTCGCTGGTGTTCCACCGGCAAGTTATACTTATCGTTCCAAAACGATCAGACCCTCTCTGTCTACCATATACGGTAGAAAGAGAGATTTCGAAACCATCGTTTCCATTTCGAGAAAAGCGTCCAGAGATTTGACTGGGGCCGACAAGTGGCGCTGATTGTTCACGAGGCCTGAATTCAGAAAAATGCATGGGGAGAAACACAAAAATTCAATTTTCTCAAAATAAAAACTATTTGATCAAATTTTCTTTTACGACACGTTAATCTAGAAAGACATAAATATTTTTTAAAGCAATACTTACTACCAAGAAAGGTGAAACGCCTGAGTCTTGGAAGAAAATTCGCTTCGATTTATGGCGTGAAGTTCAAATTGAAGTTCCATGTCAAATAATGATATTAATATTTATTGATATTAATAAAGTTAAATATTATGTTACTATTGTAACATTACTATCAATTATAAAAATAAAATGAATTAGATTTTTTTGAATATTGGTTTGAATGAAAAATAAAAAACACAAGAATTAAATCTCAAATTATTTATGAATTATAGAAATATAACATTCCAATAATAATTCATTTGTGATCGATATATAATTTTTACTTAACTTTCGTACTATTTGTTTCGTAATTAAAAGTTATATTTATTATTCCTTTCAAAAATTTTATGGAATTTTCAATAACTAATAATAATTATTTTAGCATATTAACATAATATTTTAATAAATTAATGACAATAAATATTGATATCAATATTTAAATGGAAATAACAGAAACTCGATTTTAACTTCTCACAAAAGAAATACGCGAATTTATGGCAATAAATCGAACATTAAACCTTTTTTGGCAATAAGTATTGCTTTGAAAAATATAGAAAACATTCCAGTGAACAATCAGCGCCATATTCAACATTCAGGATACTTTACACCCGGAGATACCGGGGCAGGGTTGGGAACGTATAATACTCTAGGTATTATACGCGTTTTTATACGCGTATATTACTAGGAGATGGTGGGGAGTCGTGGGCCACCTCAATCTCCGCCATGTTGTGGGTGGTAGGACTGCTTTAACCACTGCCAAAAGACTCTCTTTGTGTGAGCCTAATTTTTTTGAACTCGACTCATAGTCTCAACACGCGTAGTTAGTATTTTGACATTATTGATTAAAAAAATCAAAATAAAAGTTTGTGTACAACTCAACTGGTTGATATTCGAAGTCCCGTTCTACAGCAGATTTCAAAGGCACGTTATTGCAAAATATTCCTTGAGCAATTGGCTTCAAATTCAATCAAACAATTTCGGTAAAACATTCATTGTGTGTATGGCAATTCGGTCATTTCGTAAATGTCGGCTGTGGGGAGTTGTGGCCCACCATTAGTGGGGAGTCGTGGGCCAAACGCTCTTAATGCGTATTCCAATTTTTTTAAGTGAAACTTCTTTTCTCGTGTTCTGAAAAGACTTTTGCATTATCTGCAAGGGCACAATGCCAAAGATTTTAAATCGGAACAGCACAGTTCACTGCAACATGTGCGATCGTGCTGTGCACTTGAAATGTGCCAACATGAGGACCGGATATTACACATCCATACATTGTGAATCAGAATAATTTTTTTTTCAATCTTTTTAAAATTATTAATTTTTATTGACTGCAACTTTAATAAACATAAACTACTGGAATATGCCATTTTTCTTTCATTTTTTGTCATGGCCCACAACTCTCCACCAAAATCACAAATATCGATTTTTATAAGATTTACGTCATCATAAATATTTTTCGAAAATTAACGAATTTTATTAATGGTGTTCTCCAGTTGATTTATTGAGAAGTTTACTACAAATACCAGTTCATACATTGACAATTTGTCGATGTTCATAGAAGTTATGTCTTGAAAACAAAGCGCGGCCCACAACTCCCCACTCTCCCCTACGTATAATAGTCCATATTCTTCTACGTGAGGTAACGTATCATACGTATAAATCAAAACATCTATTATATACCTATTCGCTATAAAAAATACATTTTATAAGAATAATTAACAAATAATTAGATACCTGTGACTTTCTAGTTCATTTAAATTCACATTTTATAACTTTTTGTAGCAAAGCATACATTTTGCGACAGATTTCTGTCCTTTTAATTCACGAAATTCCAATACTGCTATTCGATTACACTATATTACGTAGTTTTCCCCATTACAGATATAATTATTTATTTGTTTTTGTTTATTTGCTGTTTTGAATAATTTAATTCATAAAAACAAATCAATTTGAATAGTGAGGTAAAATGCACATACAATTTAACATGTTTCCGACGTATATTACGTAGAAAACGCATTAGAAATAAAAACTCCAGAGTTACGCGTAACTGACCAACTCTGTGCAAGGGGGCTCCTTTTATCTAGGATTTAAGTTGACCTGTTACAAATAATATTAAATTTAATATACCCATGTGTATTAAAATTAATATATCAATCATATGAAATCGCGATTAAGAGCGTGTATATTAAATTTCATATACATTCATGTTAATCACTTACAAGAAAAATCAAATAATGCCATTTTACACAAATTCAAAATAAGTTCAACATAAATTTTTGACTCTAAATAATAAAACATGATACCTTCTTCCAGTTAATCAAAAATATGACTGGATTTTGAGTCGAAAAGATCAATTAAGCAAACAAATAACAAACCTAACCTACAATCAACTGTACTAGCATGAAATTTCTACTATTTAGACTGGATTTTTGAAAAAGTTCCACCGGTACGTCGGACTTTCATAATAAATAACAATTCAGTCGACGAATTCTAGATTATTAATTTAATTACGAATATTTGACAAGATTTAAAGAGATGAAAGCACTTTGAGTTTTCATGCACACTGCTATACCGACCTGTATATTAAATTTAATACACATGTATGCAGGCGCAAGCAATGTCACCACGCGACGCGAGTGGACGCGATGAGTTTATATTTTCGACATCTATCCGAATCTGGACTTATAGACGCAAGAAACAGATGCGAAGCCAATTCGTGTTTTCAATTGAACATTTGCACGTATTCGAATCTAGAATAGAAGCAAGTAACAGGCGCGACGCGAGTTTGTTTTTTAAAGAGTGAAAAATGGCACATAAAAGCCACAAAAAAAAAAGAAAAGCAGAGAACAAAGGAAAAGGATGCCATGGTGTGGTATGCCACTATTTCCGATGGTCAGTCCTCAGTTGCACCAGCAAATTGGGTGAACTTCGAAGCTTGGGAGGTTTGTCATCCCAAGAAAAGGACCGACGCCTCTTGTGCTGCCAGGAAAGCTAAAACTCCATCGCGGAGTTGGACGATTCATGAAATTGATCGATTTTCAAGACCGTGTGGTACGCATATAAATTCAGTGTCATAAACACTTCCAGCCTCATTCAAAATTGATGTCTCGTTCTTGCATGGAAGCACAGCAACTGTCTCTTTCTAACTGCAGCGAAACGCGCAGGTAGAAAATGATACTCTGTAAGTTTGTGGAACGCTCTTATGCCCCACGTCCTCAAAACGTTATGAAACGTATTAGGACTTTATTACAACCTATTCTTTCTTATTTTACAGGCACTTACGATGATGCGTTAAAAGTCGAATTACACAGTGGTGATTCCTGTACAGATAATGAGGCTTATAATGTTATAATACCATTCGTTAATCCTGCGGTTAAACACCGTATCAAAAAGACAATTTTCCCATCAACGCCAGGAAATACTTCGATGTCTTCAAAATCACAAAGTAAGTAAAATGTTTTTTAAAGTTTGGCTGATGTAGTTCGTAAATTTAAGCTTTTAAAATTGATTTTAAATTATGTTCTTAATAAAAGTCTCAAATTAAAATTTTATTTTTACAGTTCCAATAGGCACTCCACCATCTAATTACATTCGACGAGGCAGATAACAAGACGAAGAAAACTGTATGCCTAAAGGTACCTACCGTTTTCATAAAATCTTGCATACAACCTTTGAAGTAATTCTGATAGCACATAAAATAATTTTGGAAAAGTGTGTGGCAGTGAGACCTCACGGAAAAAGTGAAACTGATGAAATAACTCTTACTTTTCCCTTTTACATTTACCCCCTTTCCCCTGTATAGTTCCCCTTCCCCTTTCTTGTTTCCCTTTCCCCTCTCTGTATTTCCTTTTTCCTTATTTATCTCCCTATTTATTCATCAAAAGGGAAAGAGAAAGGGGAAAATTATAAATTAAAACATTCGTAACCCCATTTTTTCAGTCATGCCAACAAAAGGTATCGAGCGAACTTTAGAGTTAAAACAACTTTCAGTGAGACATTTGATCCTCACTGTGGAAGGAAGTTTTTTTGAAATTTTTATATGGATTCATTGAAAATTAAATATTTTGTACCAAGTGCTCGCGAAGCAATTGTTGGCGGTACCATATGTTTTCTTGTAAAATGTATATTTCCGCCAATTTTCAATTAAGCGATCTGAAAATTTCCAAAGTCTCCCATCAATAATAAGGAACAAATGTCTCACTGAAATTTCTTTCAACTCTAAAGTTCCCGTGATACTTTTTGCTGGCGGGACAGCAAAAATAGGGTTACTGATCTGTCTCAATTTGCAATTCAATATTATTAAGGAATAGGCGATTTTTAATTTTTTCTTCAATTTTTAGGCATCGGAAGTGATTCAATAAGCATGAATGCAGTTTGAAAGTCCAAATTTTTCATGAAAGACGTAGATGAATAATTCAAATAAAATATGTTCTATATTTTTCAGAGGCAAATTTGGCCCGATCAGATTGTTTTTAAGAGAAAGAGGCTCTGAAGAGATGTTCTAAAAATATTAAAGATATCAAGGAAGAAAGAGGCAGGAGTCATTGGACGGCTGGTGATGATGCACATCATGATAAAAGAAGTCGTTCACGAAAATCAAGGAGTACTTCTAGAAAAGGTAGCACTGATTCAACGGAAAGGAGAACTTTCAATGCACGAAGTTCAAGTTTCACCCAAAAGGACAATCCTTCGAAAAATGATTTGAATTTGAGGTTCAACCATAATTTACCTAAATTTTCTAGAACGGACTACTCAAAGAATCCAGTTAACTTCAAGGAAAGCGATACTTGCTGCGATCAGTTGAAGAATCCATATTCATGGAAGAATGCCGTCAACAAGGATCATGATCGTACGAATAAACGGAGTCGCTCACGGAAATCAAGGAGTTCCTCGAGGAAAAATAACAGTGATGCAAGGGAAAGGAGAACTCCCTATGCACGAAGAACAAATCCGAGCCAGAAGGACAATCCTTCGAAGGATCGTAAGAATAAACGGAGCTGTTCGCGGAAATAAAGGAGTTACTCCAGTGATGACTTAAAAGTAAAGAGAACTCGTAATGTACGAAGCAAATGTCCTAACGAAAATGATAGTTCGTCGAAAAAAAGATTTTAACAGCGTGAGTTCACAAAATGTTAAATCTATCGAAACTATCTATTTGAGGAATCGCTTTGACTCAATAGATAGCAATTCTCCTTTGGATCAAGTCAAGAATCATCATTTATTAAATAGTGCCGTCGTCAGTGATCAGTACCTTCAAAATAAAATAAATCGTTCACCGAAATCAACGAATTTTTCTTCAAATGGTAGCCACCGTTCACCAGAAGAGAAAACTCGCGATGAAACAAAATCCAATAAATTTACTTTCAAATCTATCGAAACTGACTACTTAAAGAATCGCAGTGACTCCATAGATAGCGATACCCCCCTGGATCAAATAGATTCTCCAAATAATGAAGACAAAGATGAGTCGGATGTGCCGGAAGTGAACCCGGTTGACCATATACGAAAAGGTCCTAAAATAACAGGAATGCAAAATGTGAAACCGTACGGGGATGATTTACGGAGATTTCTTAAAAGTAAGGACACTAATCACCAAAACAAAGAAAAACGACCCGTAATACCATTCAAAAGACTTCAAGGCTATCATGACGATGATCAGGAAAACGAAGGTATTTGCGGTAAGCATTTAAAATTACGTAGAATAAGAATTATATCATATTATACAATATTCTAGTTTTTAACCATCCAAATCATCCTTCAATATGACTGAGTATTTTTTTCAGGTTGTGCTAATTTAGCACGAGATCTCACTGCATGCAAGGATAAGCTAAATGAACTGATCATACTTAATACAGAAGGTGTTTGCAGATGCGGCAGGAGATTGATCGACTTCAATAATTTGAACGAAGAAGACGATCTCGCTTGCCCAGAAAGCCCGTGTGCAACCTATGAGCAATTTTCTCAACTTGAGAGTAGTTTAGCAGAAGAAAGAAACGCCAGAGCTTTTGTAAGTATATGGACATTTTATGGATACATTTACTATGTTTTAGGTTGCTTCAAATAATTTTTGTAATTCGTCGTCCTTATATGTAAGCTTCATATGAAAATGATCCAACTGAACGGTTTGCTTTCCGCACAAATAACAAACGTCTCTCTTAATGTAAATTTTAGATCAAATCCGTGAAAACAAGAGGTGGAAAGACTACGCCCATCGCAGTCAGATTAGCTATGAAAAGAATTATGACGAACGATATGTGCCAACAGTATACTTGGACGGGAAAATGTACTTCTGGGAAATCAAAAAGGAGATTTGAAGTTACCACTGTTTGTAAACTGTTTGTAGGTGTGTATAATTATTACAAAGTACAGTTTTTTACGAGATTACAGATTTAATTGTAGTATATGCTCATATTTTTATCTTACAGAAGCAATACTTTCAGTCAGAAAAGGGAAAGAAGACGCATCAGAAGAAACCGTCATTGCGACTTTAAAGGAATGATTACGAAGATCTGGCACGCGAGTCAATAATGATATAGATAAGACTGAGAGGGATGCAGCATGTATGTATAAACTATATTTTCTAATTGACATACAGATTGAAGTAACTTTTTTTATATAATAGTTACATGTATGTGGAACTCTTTGCAGGACTTCGTAATGAAAATATCTAAAGCATCTCTAAAGGATTCCTTTTCTGGAGGCGATTTATTCGACGTAAATATTTTTTTAAAATTTATCACCTCTTCTTATACATAATGTATGCCTCTGAAGTTAATAATTTTTTAAATATCGTGCATGTATAACCGAGCATGATTTTTATTTTTTGGTATGCCTCTTAACTCCATATGTAAGTTTTTCTGATAAAATTTAAACAAAATCCTGATGTTCAAAACACGTACCCATCATTTTATACATAACACAGGCCGACAAAATTTATACCCAGAGACCGTGCTATATGACCCCGAAGGACTTTGGTATCCTAAAACAGAATCCGTTATACAAATTTTTCCTTTACGACAGGTTTTTGAGATATCCTAACCTGAAAGTGCAAAAATAGATATTTTTAGCCGTATTTAAGGCAATATAACTCGATGAGCACTTTTTTCTCTGAAAACAGTTACGCCATCATTTAGTACTTCTTTTTATCTTCCATTTCCATTTCTGATCATCTCGAACCGATTTTTTTCTCTGAAATATGACACATTAACCATTCCAATTCCACAATGCATTGTGGAACAATCACGAAGTAGTATAAGCAGACCCCACTCCCGGAAAATTTGGACGCGTGGATTCGGATTTAGTTAGTTTGCATCGCTCGTAGCGCCTCTTGCGGAAACATGCATACATACATATAGATCTACATATGTACAGGCATACACATTCGTAAAAATCTGTCTTTCGTGACAAGCATGTGTGCGTTTGTTTTCCCCGGCTCACACCATTGGTGCCGCCATTTGTAAATCATGTATTTCAACGCTTTTCCGCAAGAGGCGCAGCGAGCGATGCAAACTAACTAAATTCTAATGTACGCGTCCGAATTTTCCAAAGACCGCATGGGAGTGGGGTCTCCTTATACTACTTCGTGGGAACAATGCAAGGCGAAGAGAAACTGAATGGTTAGTGTGTCATATCTCGGAGAGAAAAAATCGGTTGGGGATGATCAAAAACGGAAATGAAAGATAAAATAGAGTAATAAACGACGGCGTTAGCAGTTTTTAGAAAAAAATTGCTGATCGTTTTATATTGCCTCAAATATGGCTAAAAATACCCATTTTTGTAATTTCAGGCTAGGATAGCTCAAAATCCTGGCGTAAAGGAGAAATTTTGATAACGGATTCGGTTTTATGATACCAAAATCCTTCGGGGTCACATAGTCCGGTCTTTGGGCACAAAAATGATGTCATTTTTGTCGGACTGTGTAACTCATGTACCTCAGTTTCAGATAAAACAAAATCCCACATTAATTCCCATTTTCATTCTTGAGAACGAAATTTGATTAATATTATTTCTTTTTTTGAGAGAGTGATATATTTTATGCAACGTTACTTAAAATATAGTATGATTTTATTTAGTCAGCTAGAGAGCTGAATTGTGCTCGCAATCGAAAGAACCGGGGCATTTTACTTAAATCTTTAAAAAGAATTCCAACACTCCTGCATTGTACATTCTTAGGACGTTGCTTTTTTTGGTAGCACTAAAGAAATGTCGAATTTCGTCGATTTTCGTTCACAGTAAAAAATGTTTAAATTTGTATTCAGTTTACTAATGATCGGCCTTACAACTTAGTACTCGTAATTGGCCGAACCAAGGAACATTTCCAGGACGTTTTTAGGACGTCTCTAAAACGTTCCTCTTTTTAATGGAACTTGGAAATTTCGAATTTCGTGAATTTTTGTTTCTAATAAAAAATGTTTGAAAGTTCATACAGTTGACTAGTGGTTGGTCTTACATCTTAGTACTCATCATTGAAGGAACCTGAGTATTTTGAATACATTTCTAAGAAGAATTCCAACACTCCTGCTTGGGACATTTTTAGGACGTTTTAGGACCTTTCTAGAACGTCCCTCTTTTTAATAGAACTTGGAAATTTCAAATTTTGTGGGTTTTTGTTTATAAGAAAAATTTTTTAAAGCTTTATATAGTTTACTAGTGGTCGGTTTTACAACTTAGTACTCGAAATTGAACAAACCCGAGTATCTTGATTACATTTTCAAAAAGAATTCCAACATTCCTGCTTTGGACATTTTTAGGAAGTATTTAGAACCTTTCCTATGAAGTTTACACCGACCCCTAGTGGTTGGTCTTACAACTTAGTACTCGTCATTGAAGGAACCTGAGTATTTTGAATACATTTTTAAAATAAATTCCAACACTCCTGCTTGTGACATTTTTAGGAAGTTTTCAGGACCTTTCTAGAACGTCCCTCTTTTTAATAGAACTTAAAAATTTCAAATTTCATGAACTTTTGTTCATAATAAAAAATGTTTAAAGGTTTACACCGACCCCTAGTGGTCGGTTTTACAACTTAGTACTCGTCATTGAACGAACCCGAGTAATTAATACATTTTTAAAATAAATTCCAGCACTCCTGCTTGGGACATTTTTAGGACGTTTTTAGGACGTTTCTATTACGTCCCTCTTTTTAATAGAACTTGGAAATTTCGAATTTCGTAAATTTTTGTTTATAATAAAAAATGTTTGAAAGTTTATACAGTTCACT
>CAKNXH010040158.1:0-17609 GCA_932178445.1 Andricus quercusramuli
TTATTTTTGCTAATTACAAATTTGGAAAATCTTTACCAAATCTTTTTTAGCTATATGTAAATTATTTCTTCTGTGTGGGTGGTGTGAAGGGAATGTCATAAGATCAACTCAGAATTAGAAGAAAATGTTGCAAGTTTTATTTATCTATTTTATCAGTCAGTATTTTGCGTTGAATATATTTTTCCTTCTTTTTTCTTATATTTTTGTAAGATAATATTTATTTGTTATGTTTTTCAAATAACATATTATAACTTATTAGGAATTATTACTCCTACATATGTTTCAATGCTTTTTCTATTTTGAATATGGCGCCAGAAGTCCTTTTAAATCGATTTAGTGATTGATCGGGACACCACGCGGCGCTGATTGTACTGTTTCTGTTTATTTTTTTTCGATCGTTGAAAAATGTTTTTATTTTTTAATTTTTTAATATTTATCGCGAGTTTTGACGTTCCGGAGGGACTTTCCCCCTCAAATATGGATATGTGCTTCCTGTGGGGAAAAATATTGCCCCCTGACATCCTTTCGGTGCGCCAGCATTCGAAACCAATTTTTTGAGGTGAGTTTTGTAGGTTGGACTACCCACTACATGAGCCTTAACTGTACATCGAACCGCCTTGACTTCCTTCAATTACTACAATTTTTAAAATCAAAATAACTTTTTTATTGCAAAAAATGAATTCAAAATTCAAGACGAATCTTCGAAATTCGACTTGTTCGAATAAGTCGAATTTCAAATATTAGACTTGAGTTTTGGAGTCATTTTTTTTTTAGAAAATAAGGAGTTATTTTGATTTAGAAATTTTAATAGCTTAAGGAAGTCAAACCTGTTTGATGTACATTAAAAAAAATTTCTATGTCAAAGAATCCAACTTTCCAGGCGTGTCTAAATTTGTATTGCAAATTCGAATAAACGACTGCACACCTCTAATTTGTATAGCCACTCTTAAAGGAAGACCGTTAACGAATATTTTCATCTTTGGCAACACTCAAGTTAATCGAAAGTTATTTTTCGAAGTCTTTAATAAATTACGAATTAGAATTAGGTTTCAGCTAATATCGCTAATTTATTTTTCTGCAAATTAGCCTTTTTTGGAATCAGCTAAAGAAATTTTAGAAAAATGTCGCATTCTATTCTGCAAATATAAGTGAAAAGTGTAGACCAAAACTTCTTTCCCGTGTTCTGTACAAGAAAAGTAAAACTTGAGTTTAGACAAATCATTCAAGACTAAGTAAAAAACATGACTTTGCTTGCAATGCAGAGAAAATGAGTTTTCGATTGATTTTATAAAATCAAAGAGTTTAAAATTCGGGTACTGGAGATTGTAATTTTGATCTAACGTGATTAATTTTGCCACTGGATGATTAGTTTGGATTTGACCTACACTTTCGTCGCTTGCAGAATAAAATAGTGCGGATTTGCAATCAACGCAGTTCCGCTTTTTTAATTTTTGACCAAATTCGACCTGTAATGTAATATGTACATTAATCAATGATTGTGAAAATGGCTTGGTGGAGTTTTCCACTAGTGTTTTTATGTTTATCGAATTCATTATGGCGATGTGTATCGTTCCGAGGTGCAAATCGAGTTACAAAAGTGAATTCGGAGAACCCAAAGATCCCGAATATGAAAAAAATTAATTTTTCCAACGTCTTGAAAGACCCAGCTATTAAAGCTTTATGGCAAAAAGCTTTAATTCTGAAAAATTTTACCGTGAAAGCTGGGCAGTTCGTTTACAGTAAACATTTTTTAAAGGAAGGCATTCTCCTAAAGAAAATCCTGAAAGCATCCGATGGCACTATTTTGTTAAAGTTAAATAATCATATATTTACTGTAAAATCGAAATGAGAAGTTACAAATAAAACCAAAGTAATTTTTTTTTATTCAATAAACTGTATTATTAGGTATTTTCACTTACTACTCATTTAAAAACAAAAATTCGGTTTGTTTTCCCGTCAGCACGTGCAACAACAAACACAATTTATTCATATTTTTAGTAATTTTCGGAATAGAAAATATGTGCCAAGTAAATTTAGTCAATGTCTTATTTGAGCAGGATACAGAAAAAGTGACGTTAATTTCAGGATTAAATTAGAAGGCTAGAAAATGTATGATACTAACCTCAATTTTTCTTCTTTAACAATTCATGCGACCAAAATCATAAATTAATGTTACTTTTTTAAACGAGTACTAAGTGAAAATACCTAATAAATACAGTTTATTGAAAAAGAATGAATTGACTTTTGTTTTATTTTTTTATTTTGATTTCAGTTTTACAATAAATATACAAATCACTTACCTTTCTCAAAATAGCGCCATCGGGTCCTTTCAGGATTTTCTCCTGGAGAATGTCTTTCCTTCAAAAAATACTTAGTGTGAACGAACTGGCCAGCTTTAACTGTACAATTTTTCTGAATCAAAGCTTTTTGCCATAAAGCCATATAACCATCGAAACAACACGAACGAAGTACAGTGACAGTTCACGGACGTTTGACGTTTCCATGTGCTACCTAACGTCACTGACGTTTGACGTTTCCATGTGCTACGTAACGTCATTGAAATTTGATCTCACTTCAGTCCTGTTTTGATCCAAAAAAGTAGTACTAAAACGTCGTTTAGTGGCATCAAAATAAAGTGGCATTAGAATGGAGCCACCCGAGACTATATTTTGGAGGACTGTTTCAGTACCGAAAATTGGCCTTGATATGATACTTTTTTTTACAGTGTGGTCGGCTCTGTTTGTGATGGTTAAAAAGGATGATGAAAACTATAGATTTTGTTGTGACTTTCGCAAGCCTAATGTCATCTTTCAGAAGTATGCTCATCCTCTATCGATTATCACGAACGTCCTAACTCAGTTCTGTTCTGCGAAATATATTTCTAAGAGACACCTTGAGGAGTCAAGCCAGGAGTTTACGGCGTTTTACGTACCTGACAGGGTACTCCAGGGTTTTCTAGTTCGTTAGGATGCCACTTGGCCCAACGGGTTCTCCCGCGACCTTTCAGATGCTTATATTAATACGCCGGAAACTGTACACATTGCATTTAGTTATTTGAACAACATAATTGTGGTTATCAAGACATTTCATGAACATCTAAAATAGTTGAGCGAGGTCCATGCTGAAATTAACAAGATGGGGTCACTGATTGGCAATGCTTTTTGTCTTCTATGCCGCACCACGTAACCACAAAATACTAGGGGGAATAAAGGGCCTGACTTCCTGGTACCGAAGGTTCATGCCGGAGTTTGACGAATGGCTCAAACCAAGCTCAACAAGCATTTGATTGGCCAAAGGCAGCCCCGAATACTGCGTTAATCTTGGCGTATTCTTCCTGCAGTACCATACAAGGTATCTGAGACTCAAATCTCCGGCCATAGATTACTGCATAAACATTAAAGAAATAAATCGAAAATTCTTACAAAAACCAGTTGAAGCTTTAGTTTTTGAGTTACTGAATATTTAAGCTCGACCAATCAGGAGCGCGGTATAAACAGTCATGCGTACGTGAGCGGGAGTCCAACGTAGTGTAGGGACTGCTGTTCTCCCCTCGCTAACCTCACCTTAGCGCTCGCTACAATAACACGATTCATTTGCGGAAAAAACCACATCCGACATAAAAAAAATATTTTCGAAGATTAGATTGTTAGGTGTCAATTATAGTTTCCAAACGATAGGTCAAAACAATAAAAAAGACTATAATTGACACATATACTACAAGGTCGTGACTTTATTATCAACAATTAGATTGTTAGAGATTAAGCGTGGCCTTAAGGTCGATTGTTAAACCATTTTATTCTAGTCAAAAATATTAGAGCATAGGTCTTATTTTCTCTTTCCTCTTTTGTTTTCCAGTTACTAGATGATAGGACAATAGCTGAGAGGGAATCCAAGCCAATCCAATGGAAGCAAAGGCAGTATTCTGTTCCTCCACCTTCGGCATATGTATTTTAAATTCAGTTTGAATTTTTTTTCGCTGTTTTAGATGAAGGAAGTTTACATGAGGTATGTTAAATATACTAGGGGTTTCTTATGGGGGTTGCTGACTATTATAGTGGAGATGGGAATATGAACTAGAGTCTAGGGAAGATATCTAAGGTGATTATTTGTGATTTGAACTTTTTTTCGCAGTTTTAGTAGAATACAGCTGAGATAGGGATTGCTAATTGTACGAGGGTTGATTTTCTGCGGATGTTGAATATTATTGTAGGGTAAGGATTATCTACTAGAGTCTTAGAAAGGTGCCTGCGGTGGGTATTTTTAATTTGAAATTTTTGGCTGTTTTAGTTGAAGGCAGCTGATATGGGGTTTGTTAAATGTATGAGGGGTGTTTTATTTTGGGTAGTTTTATATTATTGTAGGGATGGGGATGTAGAAAATGTCGTAATGATGCCACATAACACTGAAGGTAACTCACTAACTTCGGTTGTACTTTTTTGGCGAAGATCACTTTGGCGTGAGTATGTTTAATTTTTGTTCTAAATAGTGTGTAAAAATTATTATTTTCCTAATAACAGTAAGTAGATGATCTTAATATTTACAATAGTTTTTGTCATTTTTATGGAAACCTTGCACCTTGCACCATGCAATATTCATTTCCAAACTTATATTCCAGTGATAATTCATTTTTGTAAACAATTATATCATCGTATCATTATTGTTCGAAATAATGTGAGGAAAAAGAAGATTACCATTTTCTTAAATATTTTTTGTACTAGTATCTTTTACTGTGAGTTCTGTAATCTGAAACTAAACAATAATAATGCATCTAAAAATATTTATGTATTACAGCTATAATTAATTTTTGTAAACAACTATATCTTCGTCCAAAAAAATACAATAAGTGTAGTTAAATTACTGTTCATATTTATGATCAAGCTGTACAAAATAATTTATGTAAATATTCATAGAGGGCATTTGATAAATTTTTTGAGGACTAAACCTTTCACATTATTTATGGTAAGTGGCTTTCGGTTACACTGAGAAACCCTTGTTTGTATTTCTTGTTAAAAATCACACTAGATTTCACTATCTGAACTTTGCAATGAGAGGCAAAAAGCAAATTTTAATAATATTTACTAACCTCAATAGTAACTCGTAGCTACTTAAAGAATTATAAAATATATTGGAATAAAAGTTGAAACAATTGCATTTATTGTAAAAGACATTTGAAGTATTTATTAACCTCTGTAGTAAAACTGCAAGTCTGCACTATTTACTAATTTTGGTAGGAGAAAATAGTAAATTTGTTGGATTAATATCTGTAGAAGATAACAGTATTTACAAAGTGCTGTAGTAAAATGATGCGCAGGGACCGTGCGCACCGAATTACTAACTGGTTAGCAAAATCTACTACAGTGGGAATAGTAAAAAAAATAAATACGTGTTGCTAACTTTCACACAAGCCTACCTGAAACAGAAAAATCGGGTTAGAAGAAAACGAAGGCTGGCGGGAATCGAACACGCGTCTCCGGGACAGCAGTCGGGCGATGATCCATCTACCTATAAGACATTGTGGGACTCAGAATGAAAACTTCCATATGACCTAAATGATAGAAAGTTTATTGGTTCTAATTAATTTAATCCTTAATTGATTAATATTCAGGATATTTTTATAATTTTAAACAACAAAATTTTTAATGTAATTAAAATAAGTGAATATTTTTTTTTAAATTATGTTTTTTTGCGGATTTTGCATTGAAACATAAATTAGATGTCATTTTCGCAACCTAAAAATATGATCGGCGATCGACAAACGTCAGATGCACTCGGCCGCGCTCGGTCCAAGGCTCGATACTTTCTGCTAAATCAGTTAGTAATATTTGGGACCAAATTTAATAATTGGTATTAACCTTTGTTACAAAAAGTAGGAAATGTCCATAATTCACATCGTGTTCCTACAGACAATAGTAATTTCTTCTACATATTTAGTATATTATGTTATTTAAAATACTTATTACTTTTATTTTTTTTTGTACAATTTATTAATTTCTCTACTAATTTTTCCTACATCGGATTTTACTACAGAGAATAGTAAGGATTGCTATTACCAAATACGAAATCTTCTTATAAAAATAGTATAAATTATTATTTATGTATTAAAATGTCAAAATTTAAGCATTTTGCCCCCATTTGCTATCCGTTTTAGTAATTTTTCTAACCTAAAGTTTCTCAGTGTACATAGGCCGAATTAGGTATGTTTCATAATTTAAAACTGTAAGTTGGCCAATTTAACCGAAACTGAATTTCCATAAGAAACGGACAAGGCCCTTTTGGGCATTGAATATTTTTAAAGCCTTCATAAATATTTGCATACAATTTTTTGTACAGCTTGATTATAAAGATTGAAAATCTGCCCGCCTCGCGGGCACATTCTCATCTCGCGCTTCGCGTGCGGCTTGCTTCGCTCGCAAGTTTGAGCGCGCCCAGGGCGCGCAAATGTCGAATTTCGCGCTTCGCGATCGATTATGTATTCACATCGCGCTTTACGCTCGGTTCCTCTAGATTTTTGAACTTCGTGTTCGACTTCGATGAAAAGAAAAAGTTTATTTGCAAATATTATAAAACTATCAAAACCTCTACATATACCAACGTGCCTTCCTTTCAAATAAGACAATTTTATAGCTTTTTTTTATTTTCGACTGAAAATGAACTTTATTTACTTAAGGTTCTATTCACCTTAAGAAACACATTTTCATCCAGACACTCGAGCTTCGAGCTCGATATTTGATTTAGAAATCATTTGAACCTTCCGTTCCACGCTCGGTTCTGTGCACCGTATGATAGAAACAAAAAAGTTTGAGTGCACTTACGGCGCGCGATTTGGTCGTCGCGCTTCGCGCTCCAAAATGCACTTATCGCGCACTTTGTGCTTCATGTTATATGTTTTTCATATAAAAATTACTAAATTTGTATTTGATTTCAAATGAAGAATAATAATATAATTTAAGAGACAAATTGTAGTAGTTTAAATGTTATTTTAGCTTGTGCCGTTTTCGAAAAAAGTTAATTTTTTTCATTTTGAATATATTCTTACAACAAAAATTGATTACAAATTTGTGAATCTTTTTTGAATACACAATTTTTGTTCATTCATCTGTTTTCGCACCTTGCATTGTTTTTCCAAAAATTTGATTTTTTTTTCACTGTGAATGTTATTTTCACGAATGACACAAAAACTACGCATCCTATCGAAACATGATTAATAATAAATTTGTACCCCTTCTTTGGATAAAAAATTCGATCTTTCTTATTTTTTTCGTAGCTTGTGTTATTCGCCTAAAAATTTAATTTTTCTATTTTCAATACTGTCTTTTACGAATAAAACAAAAACTACGCATCATATCAGAAAGTGAATAATAACAAATTTGTTGATCTTTTTCAGGTACACAATCTTGGTCGATTCGTCTTTCATCGTATCTTACATAGTTTGACAGCAAAATGGAATTTTTGATTTTCTAATTATTTTTTTGTGCGATCAAATTTTGAATTTTCGATTTTTCGAAAAATTCAAAAAGTGGTCATGAAAATATTGTAGGATGTTCAAAAAGAAACATTTTTCTCCTAACTTTTTTTCATATCGTGCGTTTTTCGGGATACAATGTTCATTTTCGATTGTTTTATGGAATTTTAAAAATGCTATAAGTCCGGTAATTTTTTTTTATGCGAAAAAGTCACTAGGATAAATTGTTCAAGATTTTGAGTACTATGAATAGCCGTACACAGAATTTGAAATTTAAAAAAAGAATGGTCTCAACAATTTTCAAAATGCTCTCACTTTTTGAATTTTGATCCTAAATAGCTGGTTAACGAACTGGTTCTTTCTTTTAGGTCTTAAAAAAGTGTGCCAAAGCACAATCCAATCTGATTATTTTTTCGAAAGTTATCGTGCCTACAGACTACAGACAGACAGACAGACAGACTGACAGACACCTTCGTGAAAATCGTTTTTTCTGACTCAGGGGTTCTCAAAACGTGGTGATTTGATGAAAACCGACTAAGTCAAATTTGACATAAAAACAATACCTTCTCATTATGATAAGAATGTAAAAATCAAATTTTTGAAAAAACAATGCACATTTTAACTAATAAAATTTGTCGCCTAAATTAAATCATTATTCTTCATTTGAAATCAAATACAAATTTAGTAATTTGTATATGAAGAACGTATAACACAAAGCACAAAGTGCGCGATAAGTGTATGTCGGAGCGCGAAGCGGCACGACCAAATCGCGCGCCGTAAGTGCACTCAAACTTTTTTGTTTCTATCATACGGTGCACAGAACCGAGCGTGGAACGCAAGGTTGAAATGACATTCAAATTAATTATCGAACGCGAAGCGCGAGTGTCTGGATGAGAATGTGCTCCTTAAGGTCGATAGAACTTTAAGTAAATAAAGTTCATTTTTAGTCGAAAATACAAAAAAATTCAACAATAACTTCATATGTAGAGGTTTTGATAATTTTATAATATTTTCAAATGAACTTTTTCTTTTCATCGAACTTGAGAGCGAAGCGAGCCGCGCACGAAGCCCGCGATGAGAATGTGCCCGTGGAGCGGGCAGATTTTTTTACGTTCACTTTGATGCTTTTCACAATAGTTGATTATGATTGTGATATATATGTCGTAGGCAATAGGCCGAATACGGCATTAGGTCTAATGCCCGGGCAATAGCTCTCATGCCGGCACGGAGACGAATCTACCTGCGTCGACCTTTCTTTCGTCTAATTCCCTGAATTCAAGGTGGCTCAGAGTACACCTGGGCAATAAGACGAATTTCATTTTAAATCAATAACTATTATACACTTACTTGGATTGTGGAAAATTGAGAAATCTTTTTGAAATACATGATGAATCTTCAACCAAATAAACTAGTTCTTAACAAAGCAGTTCGACTTTATACCAAGCAGTTGAATTCTTAACCAACAAAAGAAGAGAATTCTCGACGAAAAATGTAATAGTTAATATTTCAACCAAAAGACGAATATTTAACAATATAGTTGAATCCTCAACGAAAACAGATTATCAATGTTTAACCAAACAGTTGCATTTTTAACTGAAAAAGATGAAATTTCTAGCAAAAGAATTAAATTTTCTGTGAAATAGACGAATTTTCAACTAAGTAGTGGATTTTCTCAATCAACAAGATGAATTTTTGACCAATAAGAATACTAGTAGTAAGGGGCAACTATGGGCCGCCAGTCAGATACCCCCACTCCTCGGTGTTTGCTCAGACGTCTGGCGCCTACCCCCACTCTTCGGGTGTCTGGGTCTTATCTCGCTAGACGCATGTGTTTGTTTAAAGTCTATTAATAGAAGATAAGAAGGGGCGGAAGCGAGAATTTCTAGGAAATGTGTGTTGATATAAAGATTAATGCATTTTTAAAGGTCTGTATCACGCAATATTCTAAAGTTGGAGTTATGGCTTCGCAGTTCTAAGCTAATACTGAAAAGAATGATAAATTATATGATTTTACTTTAGGGCAACTATGGGCCTCCAGTCCGCCACCCCCCCACACTCCTCGGCTGTCTAGGTCTTATCTCGCTAGACGCTAGACGCTAGACGCATGTGTTTGTTTAAAGTCTAATCATAGAAGATAAGCAGGTGTGAAAAAATGAATTTCTAGGAATTGTATGATAGTACATATAAGGATACATTTTTTAAAGGGCTGTATGACGCATTATCCAAAAGTTGCAGTTATGGCTTCGCAGTTCTAACATTATGTTTAAATGAATAATGAAATGATATGATTTTACTTGATTGGCTTCCATTATGAATTAAAAAAGCAAAAGAATATGACTGCATTTGAGAAATGAGATAAGAGTTAATCAAAGTTTAAATGCAATCTTCAAGATGAAAAAGATATGTATTAATTTAATACGCTATGGGTTGTCAATAATTGGGACACATGCACAAACCTATGAAGTATGAAATTGTCTGCATTGAAAAGTGCTTAAAATTTGCATGTCAATTTGAATAATTTAAATATCATTGTTCATAGTTTCAAGGCAAAAAACGTTGAAATCTTCCACGCGAGAAAAATCTTATCCAATTATAATATTTATATACATATTAAAATATACAATTTTATAAATATTTAAAATAAATTAAGGTGAAGGGAAGCATATGAAGGTGGAAGTGAGTAAAGGGATGCATGTGAAGAAGGAGGTCGCTCTTGGATGGGTACGGACGTGGGCCTTGCCTCGCTAGACGCTCGTGTTTGTTTTAAGTCTAGGAAAGAAAGATAAGGAATAGATAGATAATAGATGGAATTTCCGGGAAGTCTATACTTGTGCAGGGTTGATATTTCAAAGCTATACTTATGGCTTCTTAAATTCTAGACTACAGCTGAAAGGAATAATTAACTTCTATGATTCTACTTTAATGACTTTTAATTGAGAAATTAATTTCAAAATCGAATAACAAAACTTATTTTCTGAATCAAGAGGAAGATAAATAGCTCAAATCTAAAGAATACATATACTTAAAACAAGCGACTATTATAATGATTATGATGACGATTATTATTACTATTATTATAATTGTTACAATCAACTATTATATGATTACTGTTACATGATATGGTAAGTATTAAAATTGTAAACTATAATATAGTCGCTTAATTGGTCCAAGTGCATATATTGCTATGATTTCTAACAAATTAAAAAACAACAAATTACAAATGAAAATAAAAACAGACGAATTTCGGTGACAAGTTTTGAGCATCTAGTCAAGATTTTGTGTACACTTGAACTTTGAATAGTTAAATCGCTTTCGATTAGTCAGTATATTTGTATAGCTTATGAGTGAATAATATTTTATAATTGGATTTAAAATAATGTTATGAATTGATGTTCTATATCAAACGTAGGAGTTGATTGGGAACAATTATTTAATAATTGAATTTTTGGAATTCTAAGTATTCTACGTTTTAACTGTTAACATAAACACATTATGAAATCATTTTTCCAGGCCAAAATATTACTTTTCTCAACAATATATACAATAGTCCTTTAACATTACTTTTTCATTAGAACAAAGAAGCAATTTTTACGAACTTTTAACATAAATATGCGCCCTCATGCTCGATTTTCTCTACCTGGCCTACTATGCACTGATTAATTTTTAATAAATTTCTCAAAATGTAATAAGTGAGGTCTGATGGTGAGACCAGACTAGACTCTGAACGTAACACTATTTTTTATTCAATATTGTATTCAATAAAACTTTTCAGTGGTCTGGAGGTCGTTGGTGTATATGTTTTGATTTTCAGCATTCGTTGGTTTCTTTCACATGTAAAACCAAAAAAAACCCTACCATCTCACATACTCTTTTCATAATTATAGGTGAGAATTTCATCTGTTCTCTAGTTAAAAGTAAATTATATTTTGTTTCCAATTAGTAATGTCGCTAGAACTAAATAACATATTTGTGTACATTCGTTTATTTAAAATTCGAAATTATACACTTTTCTTCAAAAACTTTCAAGGATCCGAATGCTGAAACATAGTTTGAGTAACTGGAGATAAATGTAAATAAAAATAAAAAATCTTTAGAAAATATCGTGAAAGTTCAAAAGTTTTCGAGGGGTATTTAGGAAACTTTTGTTTCGCTTAGTTTAATTTGATATCAAACAAGAATAAATTGTTTATAATGCCGTTTGTGATTCAGACAAATATATCATTAACAAAGTAGAAGTTTCTGAACAGTTTTCAGCAACAATAATAAGAAAGTTAGTGAAAGGTAATGAAAATTTCTGGCAATAGGTAATATCTCGTATAATAAGAAATATATGAAATTTTACATCATACATAATATAAATAATATAGAATATTGGTATACAAAGCAAAACAAGAAAAGACTCTATTTTAATTACGTCTTAATTTTAGAAGCAAAACAATAAAAGAACGTGGTTACATGTTTCAAAATTTTGGTACGAACAGCTTCGAACAGTTTCGTAGACGTCACAATCTGACTCAAAAATGTGACATAGCATATATGGAGAAAGAAAGAATATCTTTGTCAATAATTTATAGTAATGCAATACTTGGAAGAATATGTTTTTCTTGAATTGTACTGCGCGTATAATATTGTTGTACCTAGATCTGGTAACCTACATATAGTGAGTTCTTTGTTAGTGTATTTTGATGTTGTATTCTACCCCAACTGTAATCAATACTTCGAGTTTCCACCAAGTTTCTCAAAATTGTACATCGAATCATAGACTTTGTACACTTTTCACCTAAATATTTATATATATATATATATATATATATGTATTTACACTGTATATATCTCTTTGACTGATCATCTGACTTTAGCTTTTTAAAAAGATTAATTTCTCCAGTGTAATAGTGATAAACTCGAAATCTCGAGTCATATTTAACCTGAGATTGACTGAGAGTTTTTTAATTATTGTTTCGATATCTGAATCTAGGTGAAATTGTCATCTGAATTAGATACATTTTCAGAAATAAAACTACTACGATGAAATAGAAACCTGAACACGTTTAGCGAATTGGTGAAAACTTAGGATAAAAAGTACAAGAATTTTCCACTGTGTTAAGTTCTTTATCGTTTCGTTCTGTTTTTATAAACAAGGCTCAAGACTTATAAAATTTTTCGTATCAAGAACAACAAAAATGATTTCTCTAATTTTGTCATGAAAAATAAAATATAGAAATAAAATAATAACAATATCCTTCAAGTTCATAAAAACGAAACTTTTTCATGCATCTGAATTTCAGTGAGCTTTTCTTCACATTTTTTCTCATTTTTATTAATACAGACAAACTCAGTTTTACCATTTTTTTGGTATCAAAACAAAGTGAGAATTTCTTTTGTCGTGTCTTATTTTCCAAGGAAAAATTAAATATCTTCCTATTTTGTTTTCAAAAGAGAACCAAAGTTTTGCCTTTTCATCTCGTCTTTCAAAACCCGTTAAATGTTTTTCCGAAATTCGCTCAATTTTTGAAGCAAAAATGAAAATATTTGCATTCATTATTATTTTTCGGAGAAAAATTTCGTTCAGTTTTTCATTTTGTTTTTAGAAACAAATATAACGAAAAGCAAGTAGAAGGCAGATGTCCAATACAGATAATCTGCGTGTCCAGAGAATCCAAGGGGGCATCTAATAAATTATGCAATGAAATGTCTCATAATCACTGAATACCTGTGACTACTCTGTCACATATTGACACCACGTAGAAAAGTTATATTCGTGTGCTTCTTCTATTTAAGTTTCATTCAAAATGAAATGTATTTGATATATTATACACTGATTCTCCATCCCGCTTTCAACTGATATTTAGGAAGAACAGGACCATAAAAAATGTTTTCAGAAGACATTTTTCTCGTGCTGTTTGCGGAAAAAAGTTGTTCTACCTATATTGTAAAATATAAACTCAGATTTGATAGAAGATGTACAGTGTCTCACAAAGGATCGATGAGACTAATTAAAGCAAAAAGATTGAGACTAATGTTGTCAAAATGCATTAGAGAATTTCCTGTTCTTACATTTAGACAGTTGGCAGATTGGCAAGTATGCATCGTCTGTACTTTACGTATAGGTAATACCTAAACATTTTATAGAGTTGTTAACACTGGCCATCATTGTGTTGATACAAAAGCAACGTTTAGCAAGATAACGAAAAATTGCATAAAAGATAAACCATGTGAATGAATATATGAACTTTAAGAAAGATATTTAGAAACTTAATCTTTAACAAAGTTATCTTGACTATCTTGTGAAAAAGGAAAGAATCAGTGTAACCACTGATGGTTGGGAACATGTTTTTCGTTTAGTCTTTCTGTATAATTCGTTACGCAAGATGACTTCGTAAGAGATTATGTTTCTGAATATTGGTCTTAGAAGTAGTTAAAAAGCTCCATTTATTGGATTTGAAGGGTGACAATGTGTTTTTTTTTTCACTCGAGGATACACAGGAACTCAAATAGCATGGTCTTATAAATTTTTTATTTTGAATGTTTAAATAAAAACGTTTTATATTTAAAGACTCAATTCCGCGAAAGATTTGCTCATACTTAGATGAATCTAAGTTTCCAGGTTAGTTTCAGAAAGAACGTCGATTGAAGTTTAAAAATTCCGGACTACGGTCAGATTGGCTATCTAAGTTTGAATAATATGTCTTCTTGAATAAAAGTCAAATAAAAATTATAATATTTCCAGTGCAGTAGCGATGAACTCGTAATCTCAAGCCATTTCTGCGCTCAGATCAATGGTTATCCAAGCATCAACATAAGAGTTTTTCCGTCGAAATCTATGACATTTTTAAGAAGAACAAAAAAGTTTCTCCGAATACGTTAAATTTTCGAGAGTCAAGTTCAAATATCTTTCAGAAATAAATTAAAAGTTTTTCAATTATTATTTAGACATCTGACATACAGGAAATTTTTTCCAAATTTGATTCATTATTAGATGGAAAACTGCTACAATCAAAATATAAGGCTGTAAATTGTTCCACCTAAAAATCAGTCTACAATATATCAATGCATAGGCCTGACCACCTCTAGCGAGGCATCTATTGGTTCAGCTTCAGGATGGAAAGTACAAGAATTTTGTACTATGTAAATTCCTTTACTATTATATGTTTCTTTTTATAAATAAGGCTCGTAACATTTTTCGCATCAAAAAGAAACAGAAAACTTTTTCTAATAGTTTTATTAAAAAAAAGAAGAGAAATACAAGATAACAATAGTAATATCCTTCCAGTTCAGAAACGAACGAAACTTGTTCAGTGGTCTGAATTGCAGTGGTCTTTTTTTCAAATTCTTCTTAATTTTTTTCAAATACAGCCAAAAACTCCAGTTTTACAAATTTTTGTTATTAAAAAATTGTTTTCTACTATGTCTCATTTCCAGAGGAAAAATTGAATGTCTTCCTATTTAAATCCCAAAGAGAGAACGAAAGTTTTGCATTTTTATCTCGTTTCTCGATACATATTGATTATTACTTCGAAATATGCTCAATTCTTAGACTAGAAATGAAACTATCTGCATTTACTATTATTTTCCTTGAAGAAAAATTTTGTTCAATTTTCGTTTAGTTTTACAAACAAACATAACGAAAATCAAGTAGAGTGAAGGACTTCAATCTTGATGATCCGCGTGGTCAAACAATCGAAAGAGGTATCTAACAAATCATGCAATGAAATTTGTCATAATCACTGAATATGTACGACTTCTCTGTTGTACATTGACTTCTCGTAGAAAGTTATATTCGCGTGCTTTTTCTATCTAAGTTTTGTGTTAATGAAATGTGTTTTGACATTTCAGAAGAACTCTACCCATTAAAATATTTTCACGCTTATACTCAGGATACTTATGCTTACATACTTATACTTATGCTTTTATATTCGGAAAACAGTTTTGTGCTACTTGCGGCAAAAGTGCTTTCTACCTTGATTGAGAATGATAAACCCGTATTTGGTAGACGATGTACTATGCATCAGAAGAAGTTGATAAGACTAATTTAAAAGCAATATTAAGGTAAATATTGTCAAAATGCATAAGCGAATTTTCTATTCTGACATTCTGAATATTGGCAGGTCAGCACGTGTGTATTGCATGTCCTTCAACGTAGATAATACCTAAACATTTTATAGAGTTGTTAACACTGGCATTCATTATGTTTATACAAAAGCATTTTCAGCAGAAGAACGAAGTATACTGCATTCTATGTCTCAGTTTAACAATTTTAAGAAAGATATTTAAAAACTTGACCTCTGACAAAGTTATCTTGTGTAATGAATTATGCGAAAAATGGTTCAAGCAAAGTAAAGTATGCTTCCAGTCATCGTTATGTTTGTCTCATTAGAGTCAAATATATTGTAGATATAACAAAGAAAGAAAAGTGAGAAAAAGGAAAGAATCAGTGAGAACACTGATGGTTGGGAACATATTTTTCGTTAAGTCTTTCTGTATAATTCGTTACACAAGAGGACTTTGTAAGAGAATATGTTCATAAATATGGGTGTTAAAAGTACTTAAAAAGTTTCATTTATTCAATTCAAACGGTGCCAATGTATGTGTTTGCAGTCGAGGATACACAGGGACTCAAATAGCATGGTCTTATAAATGTTTCATTTTTTAAATGTTTAGGTATAAAAATTTTGTCTCTCAGGTCTTAATTACGTAAAGGATTCATTCTCATAAGATGTTTCTAACCTTCTAGTTTAGTTTTAGAAAGAACATCGTTATAAGTTCAAATCGTTCTGACACCCTGTAAGCACCTTTCTTCATATATACAATTTTCATTTTTGTATCAAAAACTAACTTAAAACCTTGCTTACTTTCCGCAAAGGCATGGAAAATATTATATTGAACTGTATAAGTGTGGAACAAAATGCCCAATTCAATCCAGTTCTTGTATCTTGTACAACTTTTCCCAGAAAAATTTTCCTAATTTTGCCCATAAATACTCCAAATTTCTTCATTTCTTCATACCTATTATTAGAAACTTTTTTTCGAAATTCGCCCAAAAAATTCTTAGAATGTCAACAAATAAATCATATGGATGTGAATGATGGCTTGAATCCCTCACGAAAATATTCACTAAATATATAATTGCCTGTGTGAAAACGCATTTTGTGGAAGAAAAATAAACTTTTACGACTTTTGATACAACATCTCGAAAACACGAACTTTAAAATTTGTATTAGGTTGAATTCATGTAGCTAAAGTTACACAAACATCAACCTAAACTAAGAGAAATTTGCATTTTGGAGATAGCAGCTGCTATAAATTGGTATTATAGAATGTTAGGGAATCATTTTGTCGATGTATATTTGGCCGGGACGAGATGGGGGTCTTCTCTTTTTGCGCTAATCTGCAAGGTACTTATATGTACATATATATACTATTGTATTTCAATCAGGTATTTCAGTGTATACAAAAATACTTACTGCCTGGACTTTTCTCTAATATTTCAAAATTTCCCCATCTAAAATAGCTGAAATATCAGATACTCTATTGGATACTTTTTGAAAGAAGTTGCGAATATGAATATACTGCGCTTAATTTAAAATTACGTATGAATGTAGAGTAGGATTGGAAAACAGAAATAAAATTGCAAACAATTTTCCTTTTGAACAGAAGCTTTTGCACAAGTTTCCTTTAGTTTCAGAAACAACAACGCGATTTACATTGTATTTTTGCTATATATTTTTCAACAAAAATCGTATGGGAATGGATTATCGTCCACTTTTGTGGAACTCTTCTGAAATTTCGTTTAGTCCTATAAGAAAACTCAATTACTATTTTTCGGATGTTAGTACCGGGTAATTTGTTAAGAGAAATGTTGACTAGCAATTCGCCATGAAATATTTCATGTACAAACTGAGTTTATCGACGAAACAAATAAGTAGCGAACTTCTGAAGTTTAATCACATTTTTAACGAAATTTTCGTTCGTCACTTTGACGAAATTTCTTGAACCTTAGTTCACCCAAAGTCGAATTTTATCACATTCTTCACATATTAAGAATAAACTTTCTTCATTCCGTTCTCAGGTGGTAATTACGAATAAGAACACATATTACAAAAAAATCACGCTGTACATTATACTTTCTTCATTAATCTTACCCAATTTG
>CAKNXH010040159.1:0-19045 GCA_932178445.1 Andricus quercusramuli
TCGCTCACCTGACACACTCAGCCCTTTAAGGCACGCATTTTTAAGTTCGTCATCCCAAGTCGAACCTGTCAGGTGAAAATTGTCCGTACACCTGCACTTACATAAAAAATGTCATGGGCTCCTGGTCTATTACTGAATTTGTTGGCTTGAGGAGTAAGATGTACAGCATCCGCGTAAATGGCCAAGATTTTGTAAAGAAAGCCAAGGGTACAAAGTCAGGTTTTGTACAGAAATCTATCAACTTTGATGACTACGTTGAGTGCTTGACAAATGCTGCGATTCAAACTAGAATGCAGTATATCATTAGATCACGTCTTTATCAAGTTGATTCGATTAAACAGTCAAAAGTGACTTTAAGCCCCTTTGATGACAAACGGTATCTTTCGCCTGAAAGCACCGATACGCTAGCTTCGGGCCATTATAAAGTTATGGATAATGATACCGATGTAAAAAATTAACCTATAAATCGGCGGACATATTATAAATAGTTTATGAGTCGATGAAAAACATTGTCGGGATTAATCATGATTGTAAAAACATGAATAAATGAGAGCTTTTTTATATACATTTCAAATGTTTTTATTTAATAAAACCTTACATCTTATTACATACATAAGTTTGTTAACATTAGTTTTAATGTTAGATTAACATTAATTTAATGATACCTTAACACTAGTTAACATTAGTTTTAAAGCTTAGTTAAATATTACTTTAACGTTGGCTTAACTTTATTTCAACGTTAGCTGAAAGTTAATTTAACGTTGGCTTAACGTTAGCTTAACGTTACTTTAACGTTAGCTTAACATTACTTTAACGTAACCTTAACATTAGTTTAACGTTACATTAACGTTAGCTCAACGTTACTTTAACGTTACTTCATCGTTAGCTTAACCTTACTTTAACGTTAGCTTAACGTTACTTTAACGTTAGCTTAGAGTTCATTTAACGTTAGTGTAACGTTACTTTAACGTTCAAGTAAGGTTAAGCTAACGTTAAAGTAACGTTAAGCTAACTTTAAAGTGACGTTAATCTAACGTTGAGCTAACGTTGAAATAAAGTTAAGCCAACGTTAAAGTAACATTTAACTGCACTCTAAAACTAATGTCAACTAGTGTTAAGGTATCATTCAACTAATGTTAATCTAACATTAAAACTAATGTTAACAAACTTATGTATGTAATCAGATATATGGTTTTATTAAATAAAAACATTTGAAATGTATATAAAAAATCTCTCATTTATTCATGTTTTTACAATCATGATTAATCACGACAATGTTTTTCATCGACTTATAAACTATTTACAATATGTCCGTCGATTTATAGGTTAATTGTTTACATCGTTTTCATTATCCTTAACTTTATAATGGCCCCAGGCTAGCATATCGGAGCTTTCAGGCAAGGGATACCGTTTGTCATCGAAGAGGCTTAAAGCCACTTTTGACTGTTTCATCGAATCAACTTGATGAAGACGTGATCTAATGATATACTGCATTCTAGTTTGAATCGCAGCATTTGTCAAGCACTCAACGTAGTCATCAAAGTTGATAGATTTTTGTACAACACCTGATGTTATACCCTTGTCTTTCTTTACAAAATCTTGGCCATTTACGCGGATGCTGTACATCTTACTCCTCAAGCCAACAAATTCAGTAATGACCTGTCCACTGCACTCATCTTTCATGAGGTCTAAAACTTTTTTTTGACTTGAGGCATACCGTAAACGTTATTTACAGGATAATCGGATGTGTCAAACTTGTTTATATCTTGTTTCATATCCATGTAAATATCAGGACATTTAACTTCATAAACTAAGCTATCAGTGCCTGAGTATAGCAGTTTACATTTTTTACCGTATTTGTTAAGCATATAGCCATAATGGAATTCATAGATCAAGGTTTTCGAAATGTCCAGCACCCTAAGCCCAACATAGATGGTTTTGTTCATCAAAACCGTAGTCTTCCTAAGTTCCACAGCCACTAGATCTTTATGGAAGATTGCTCGGTTGTGGAAATTAGGTCTAGATATGAGGGCTTCTGCTCCATACCTACCCTCCCACTTTGTCACGAGTTTAATTTCTACATGTTTACGTACATTCTCCATTGTCTTACCATACACAGCATTATTCATGAGTTTGAACAGGTTTTTCTCAAACACATTTTTAGCTGTAGCTCTCTTTTCAGTGTTAAAATCTCTGTATGATTTTAACCATGGAGCTTGATTAAATTTAAGAACGCGATGGATTTGAGCAAGCTGAAGACCGTTTGCCAAAGCTTGTTTCAATTTACGGTAACGGAGAATGTGCTTTCGTTTCGGTAAGAGGGTAGTTAGGAGTTTCTCCTGCTTTGACCTCGGTGGTTTCGAGTGTTCAGGACATAAAGGTTTATCGCTGTGAGTATCATGAAGTTCTTCGGGGTTATCCAAATCTACTTCAAGCATATAGCCAACAGGGGCATCCTCGGGAACATTAAAGTTGAAGCTATTGTCAACATTTGATATCCACTCGAAACCACTAAATAAAAGCGCTTGTGCCATTGCCCAACCATAGAGGTTGTTGGCGTCAAAATATACTATATAGGCGATTTTCAAATAGATTTCAATGTGTAGGTCCCTCGATGTTTATTCGATGTTCCTATAATATTTTCGACCTACTAAGGGGATTATAGCACATATGCTGGCCTACTTTATTAGTCCATACAGAAAAAGTACAAAAAAATTACAGTTAGGCATACCTTTTTTGTAATTAAGTAGTCAGTTTTCTACCTTCCCTACAGTGTCCCTCTTTACAGATTCACATACTTGAAATGTGACAGGACTGGTAAATATTTTTTTTTATAATATTGGCCTTGGGCATTTTTTTTAAATATGTGATGCAGTTCAAATTGCAATGCTAACTTGCTAGAGATTATAAATACTGACTGAAAGAATCATGCTTATATGTCTGTCCCTCGGTTTGTTAACAACTCCGAAGCCTCTATAATTTTAACGAATTTGAGGTAATAATTCGTATTATAATTAATTATAATTATGGAGAATAAGTAGTTTTTATCAAATTTTGAAAACACATGACGTTTTCAGAATCTTGAAATTGATTAAATCCTCGTAAGTTGTCTGAGAACACGGGAAAAACTAGCGGTCAACCTCAATAACAACTCCGAAGCCTCCCAAAAAAAAGAGGTACAAACGCAAAATAATTTTTTTTTTCAAAAAAATTTCCCCATAAAATTCGAAGGGCTGATGGAACAAAACATTTTCCCAAAGCTAGAATCATTTTTTTTTAAATTGCGTGTTTTATATCACTTGAAAATTGCAAACAACGGGTATGGTCTGAATTTAATTGCAAAAATCTTGGCGATTATGTGTATCTGTACATGAAAACGGATGTGTTACAGCTTTCAGATATTTTTGAAAACTTCCGTGAACAGTGTCTGAAAGCATATAGCCTTGATCCAGCACATTATTATACAACTCCTGGTTTGACCTTGGATGCCATGTTAAAATATACTAGAGTAAAGCTTGAACTCCTCACTGATATTGACAAAGTCCTGTTTATTAGGGTGGGACGAATTACGCGAAAGTTTCCGAATCGAATCCGGTCGCACATCGCGTTCAAAGTTTCGAAAAATTGTCAAAAATTGAACACGTTTTGGGATTTTTTCTTAGTGAGTTATAGTAATCGAATTTCGTTCAATTAAACGGTCATTGTCAATCAAACTCCTTCTCTAATCAACACTAAAATACACAGTAAAACACTAAAATTTAACACGTCTCGACTTGTCTGGTTGGCACGTTGCGCGCAGCAAGAAGGCGAATTCCTAGAACCGACTGCCGCCCACCCAGCTTGGCCATGGGTCAACCATCGCTGATGCTCATCTCCCCCTCCCCTCCCATCATATTGCGGCTGATGTATATTTACGTAATACTGTTCTAAATATGATATATTTTAACGCTTTTAACGCCTTAGCCGATCGCACCAGCACACTTCACACAAGGAAAATAACGACCTTAAAATGGCTCCTTTTTACGATATTTGCCCCTCCCCCACCCTTACAGGAGAGGGGGATGAGAAGTGGAATGTTTTTTTTAGTCAAAGGATATTTAGAAGAGGTCACATACCGAGTTTGAACAAAATTCGATTACTATAACTTTTCTGTGCTATTACGATTCGATTCGGAAACTTATGTGTAATTCGGCCCACCCTACAGTTTATTGAGTTATGTATAAGGGGTGGAGCTAGTCAATGCTCCAACGGTTATGCCAAAGCCAATAATCCCTATATGTAAGTTTACAATGACATTGATCAGATCAGCTATATGGGCGATTTGCAAATAGATTTCAATTTTGGTTTCCGAGATGCGAGTAAACTGAAGTTCTAAATTATGCAATAATTGTTATCATTTTTCTCAGATATATGTCCGAGGATGTAATTTATAACGTGGGGGAGCTGTTTGATCCAGAATATCGATTTTTTCCCCTAATTTGTGTCTAAATTATTCTTTTATTTAAGGCTCATGTAGGGGTTATTCCAACCTACAAAACTCACCTTAAAAACTTGGTCTCGAATACTGGCGCACCGAAAGGATGTCAGGGGGCAATTTTTTCCCCCACAGGAAGCACATATACATATTTGAGGGGGAAAGTCCCTCCGGAACGTCAACACTCGCGATAAATATTGAAAAATTAATAAAATAAAACGTTTTTCAAAGGTCCAAAAAAAGTAAACAGAAACAGTACAATCAGCGCCGCGTGGTATCCCTATCGATCACTAAATCGATTTAAAAAAAATTCTGGCGGCATATTCAAAATAGAAAAAGCATTGAAACCTATGTACGAGTAATAATTTTTAATAAGTTATAATATAATATTTAGAAAAAATAACAAATATTTAGGAACCATAATTTACAAATTATTAAATTTCACAGATGTACAAATGTAACCTATTAGATATAATAACTTGCATCTCACAGAGGTAAACAGGGTTACCTGTGCGTGAGACTGGCATAGTTATAACTTAACTTAAAACTAAAAATAAAAATGCTAAAGTTTAAAACTATATACATAAAAACAGTATTGTTAGGTATAGTTCAAATACAATGGTGACATATTGATATTACGATACGTTTATTATTATCCAAATTTTCAATTTTGTTCTTGTAGATGTTTTTGAGAGATCCATAGTTTTGTATTCTGTAGGTAATCTGTTGTATAGCTTAATTGCATTAATGTAGTTGCTTTTATTACTAACAGCTTTAGAAACTTTTGGAAGTTGTATACATTTATTTCTAGTATTACTATTCGTATTGATATATTTCTCTTTAAGAATATTGAAGTTGTAAATCAAAGATTCAAAAGCAAAAAGGCTAGGTTGAGTGGATTTTCTTATTCCGTAATTAATAATACTATGAAATAATGCATAGTATATCATTCTTAATGTATCAGTTTGCATGAATTTGGAAATTTTATAGAAAATATAGATCAAGTATTTAGTTTTATTTATTATGTATTCTATGTGCTTATCCCATTTCAAATTGAAATCAAATATTAATCCTAGGTATTTACAACTTTCAACTTTCTTTATTTTTTTATCATTAATTTTTATATCTCGGTCTTTGGGCACACTATCACTATAATTACCGAAAGCAATAATTACTGTTTTATTTATATTCAGAGATAGTTTGTTTAGTTCTAACCATTCAGCTATAATTCCTAAGTACATGTTCATATTATTTTCTACTTCCTTCCAAGTTTTGCCTACGGAGATGATTGCAGTGTCGTCCGCATAAGATATTACACAGTTTTCTGGCATTTGTATTATCAGGTCATTTACATACAGTATAAATAATATAGGTCCAAGAATTGTACCCTGTGGTACTCCTGTATTTAACGCACTAAACTCGCTTTCACTTTGTTCTAATCTAATTTTTTGCAGTCTATTGTCTAGATAACTTTTAATTAGATTATGTGCATTTCCCCTTATCCCATAGTTATATAGTTTTTCTAATAAGATCTTATGATTTACGCAGTCGAATGCTTTAGATAAATCTAAGAATGTAATCGCAATGGGGTTACTCTTATCAAGGTTTTTATATATCTGATCAGTAATAAAGCTTAAAGCGTCTTTAGTTCCTTTACCTTTGGTAAATCCTTTTAGTGAATCAGGCCAAGTTGATTTTTCCATACATAAATTGAAAATATGAGCCAGAGGATCTGTAATAAAGCCAGAGACTATTTTTAACGTTTTAGTGTTAATTTTGTCTATCCCACCATTTTTATATTTCATTTCGTCTATTATTTCTTGAATTTCTATGTTATTTGTGGGTTTTAGAAAAATAGTTTGTGAGTTCATTGGTGGCAATTTTAAGTTTTTAATTGCAGATTTTCTGGTATTTTTACTCAAAGTTTCACCTACCTTACAATAATAAGAGTTCATGTGGTTTGCTATTTCTACTGGATCTTCGATTTTTTTATTTTCATTGTCCAAAATATAATTAATTTTTGTGCTAGTTTTTGATTTTTTACCAAGCTTTGTGTTAATAATTTTCCATAATTGCCTTGCATTATTACAGTTCTTTTTGACTAGATTTCTATCAAATTTTAATTTGGCTTCCTTTATAACCTTATCTACCCAGGAAAAAAGAACCCATTGAAAAGGCGACTCCGTGAATTGCGTATCTGTCATTTGCAGATTGAGATTTTCAAAACTGAATTGGTTTGCGACTATGTGAATCGGTCAGTTTCTCGAATGGTTTTGAATCTGCAATGTACTACAATGTCCATTTGAAGCAAAGTCATATTGAATCGGTTTACTTCTTTTTGAATGAGACCGATTTTTTTCAAGTTAAGCTGCCATATTTCACATGATTTTTAAAATTTATAAATTATTGATAGATTGAAAAAATCATACGCAAGGCTACTAGATTCCTTGTGCTATTTTAGTTCTAGAGAATGTGAAGGCTTTTGTGGCTTATAAGTCCGTCAAAAAAATAATAACGAGTAATATTCTGTTAAAAACCAATCGGCGGCAATCTGGAATTCCAGTGACAGATACGCTATTCAAACGACTCCGAAACCCATTCAAAGCAAGTGAATGAATTTTTGTTTCCTGGGTAGAATTTTTACATAATTCTTATATTCTAATTTTAGTATTTCATTATTAGAATCTTTTTTAAGTTTATTATACAATATTTCTTTTTCTTCACAAGATGTTGCTATTGCACTAGTAATCCAGTCCTTTCTAAGAGTTTTTTTATTATTCATATTATTTCCTCGTACTTTTTGTTTAACATTATCTAGACAATCCTGTATTTCATTTATAACACCGTTGATAGCATCATTTGGATCATGCATTGTTTTAAATTGACTCCAGTCCTTTGTAATTGCTAAAGAGTGCAATTTATTGTAATTATAAGAGTATTTAGTCTCATTGATTTCGTTTTTTGGTGGCCTATTTAATACTATGAACAGAGGATAATGATCCGGCGTAGGAATCATTAGTTTAAAAGTTTTAACGTCTATTGAATTTGCTTTAATAAAAATATTGTCAATGCATGTACCATTTCCACTATCGTCGGATGGCCTAGTTGTATTGATGAAACCGGGATAATATCCTTTTTCTAGTAGTGAATTTAAGAAATCCTCGCTTATGTTGTTTTGTTTTGAGATATCGATATTGAAGTCGCCAATTATCAGATGATTTTTATTATTTTTCATACTGTTCAAGAAGTTTTTTAAATTTATATTAAATTCTGGACTAGGAAGATCATGTGATCTGTAAAGTGCAGAAATGATTAAATCACTATTGTTACTTAAATTGACACATGAATTTAATATTTTTAGTTTACCTACTTCTACTGTTTCAGTAGTTTCAATAACACAATCTTTTATATATACAACTACACCATCCGATTTATTTAACCTACTATTATTGTAGTATATTTTATAACCTGGTAATTTAAAATATAGATAATGATCAAGTTTCCACGATTCGGTACAAACTATTACGTATGGTTTTACTTTCAAACTCTTAATAAAGATCTCTAGTTTTTTGTAATTTGCATTAAGGCTACTTATATTAAAGTATGTTATCAAACAATCATTTTTGTGTAAATCATTATTAAGAGTTTTAGTATTATTATAAGTACCTTCCTGTTGTATTAATTGTTTTTGAAAATCTTCTATGCAGTCGATGTGTTGAGCCATTAGGAAGTTGATGCGTTGCTCTTACGTATGACGTTGGTGTTTTGTAGCTGATTGTTGGCGTAGCTGGTAAGAAGGTGTTCTGTCGATTGCTTCTTCTCGTTGATATTGCATACCTGCTATGCTCGCTGTCGGTAATTCAGGTTTTATTGGATAATCTGTTGAATTGATGTATCTTTTTATCTTATTGTTCAAAATTTTACATAACCTTGTATCTGACGCTGTATGACTTGTATTATATTTTGTTTTGTACTTTTCATTACTGTACGAGCAGTTTGGGCATTCGAATTGGTTATTATTACACTCATTTATTTTATGATTGCCTGAGCATTTTATGCAGGTTGCAGTATTTTTGCACTTGGAGTTGCTATGTCCGAGACCTCCGCAATGTAAACATGGTCTGATGTTTATTAAGTCATAAACTTTACAGCTTTGGTAGCCAACCAGTATTTTATTTCTTTTTCCCTGATGTACTTATAAATATCTGCTGGGACTTCCATGAGAACTGTTGTGAGATTTTTCTCCTTAATATTATACGTGTGTAATACTTTACCCTTATTTTCAAAATGTGAAAAATTTCTGCTGTTTATATCATCTTCAATGCACTCTGCATTCATCCCTGATGAGTTTTCAATTCCAACTATTTTAATTTTTGGATTATTTAATTTTTCTGTTTTCACTTCACACACATTTTTCAGTTTGTTTTTTAGTAACTGTTTAGCTGCTGTGACACTATCACTATCCACACAATTAATAATAACTTCATTATTTTTAACATAAACATTTTTTGTTTGAATATTTTTATCATTGACAAGTTTTTGTGTTACTCTTCTCTTAATGTCTATTTTTTCCCCGTTCTCCTCGACGTTGCTGGTAGCTTTGACAATGAGTTTAGGGACTTTCATTGGTTGCTGCTTGATGTTCATTGTGATTTCGGAGTAGGATGCTTTGTTAACTTCTTTCTCTTTATATTTATCAATCAGTTGTCTCTGAGTTTGAAGCAAGTCTTTTTGAAGTTCAATTTTTTCGTTTAATTCGTTATTGATTGTTTTCAGCAATGCCGCTTTGAGTTTTAGCATCTCATAGTCAGAATCAGGCTTCATAATTTGAGGTTAGTTTTCCATGGTTATGCTCTGGACAGATCACTAGAGTTTCTCCGATGTACTTGATATCATTTAATTTATCAAATTCACTTCTGTGATAGCTGTTTTCACAGATTATACACACTACTGTTTTTACTTGCGTATTAGGATGACATTTATAGTATTTAACCACTGGCTTATCAGGAGGCACTTTTTCCTCCGACGCCATATTGCCAAATTAAAGTTATAGCGACTTTTATTTTTTTAAAAGGTCCTTGGGTTCTGCATTATTATTATACTAGAGCTTCACACGCGCGCTACGCACGCGACCAATTTCTTTGCATGTAATTATTATATTTGGGAATGAAGTTCAATAAAATACCATGAAATTAATTTGTACTTCAATAATTTTGATTTGTACATGTCTCCGCATGCATACACTCTCACGATGCAGAATAAATACTTGTGCAACTATAAAAATTTTCATGCAACTTTTGAAAAAAAAACTATAAAATGTCGGCGCGTACAAATTTTCATAGAAATACACAGTAAATGATCTCGTCTCGAGAAGAGTCTAGATGTCAAGCCATTTCGAGTGCGCATAGCACTCTGATGGATGACCATCTGCGACGTATACGACCGAGTTGTGTATTCGCTGCGTTTTAACCTCGGTTATCACTAATGTCGAGCATGATTTTTTTACGGGAGGGTTTCTTCGACAAATTGCCAAACTCTTAATTTGCTTATGAAAATATTCTAAATAATTAATAAATTTGTGAAATTCGAAGAGCCTAATGAAGTCATCGAAAAGATATTCTTAGTTAATTCTGTAAAAAATTCACCCTATTCGTTTAAAAATAGCCAAATTCTTATTTTTTCTTAAAAGTTGTTTAAATAATTGATCATTCTTGTAAATTTACAAAACAACATAGAAAAGTTCATCGGAAAGACAATCTTAGTTGACTCCGTAAACTAATTGTGTCTATTCCTTGAAAAATACCCAAACTCTGAATATGTTTATGAAAAATATTTCAATAATAAATAATTATTATGGATGTGCAAACTAATGTACGAAATTCTTATTTGAAATACATACTTCGTTGCTTTCATAAAAAATTGAGCCTATTCCTTTGAAAATAGACAAACACTAAATATATTTCGGAAAATTGTTTAAATGAATAATAATTATTATAAATTTGCAAAGTATCATAGGAAATAGTCCTCGAAAAGATATTCTTAGTTGCCTCCAAGTTGTCGGTAAAAATTGTTTAAATAATTGATAATACTTGGGAATTTACAAAGAATCACAGAAAAAAGTTATGGGAAATATATTCTTAGTTAATTCTGTAAAAAAATGTAGCCTATTCGTTGATAAATATCCAAACTCTAAATTTGTTTGTGTAAATTGTTTAAATAATTACTTTAAATTGACAAAGCAACATAGAGTGGAGTCATCAGAAAGACATTGTTAGTTGACTCCGTAAACAAATTGTGTCTATTCCTTGAAAAATACCCAAACTCTGAATATGTTTATGAAAATTGTTTAAATAAATTATAATTATTGCACATGTGAAAAGTAATGTAGGAAGTTAGTAAGTTAGTTAGTTTGTAATGTAGGCGGGGAGGGCTCCGTGAGGTCCCAACCCCTGGCGCTCAAGCTAAGAAGCCTATTGTGCCACACCCGTGTTTATTCTCAAGGCAGTACTCCGAACCCGGCCATCCTTCACTGAGTGTTTTTGGATCTCGGTGGTTTCCGTTGTTATCGACGTTCTGAGATGGTACCTCTCAGGTGCCAGGCATACCTATCGCACAGTAAACGACGTCCTCCTTTGTTGATCAGGCAAAGTGATCCTCGCCCACTCTGCCATTCGGCAGCCTCCCTAGCATGCTAGGGTGTACGGAGCGATCCCTCTGAGGTCATCAGGTAGATGCACAGATTCGAAGCACTGTCCTGGTGTGTTATGTCAGTGTATGTGTGTGTGTTCATTGCTCGAAATTGGCCAGCGACCATCGAGCGTGGTGCCTCCTGTAGAAGCTCCCAAGCGCAAGATGAACGCTGACTCATTTTCGAGTCTTCACAGAATCGGCTTCGACCCCCAAGGCTATTACCCTCGACATGGGGCCCCACCTTGGTACGATACCAGCTTTTTATGAGGGGACCTACAGTTTAAGGTGGGTTCCGAACCACCGAAGCCCCGGTAGAAGTACATAGAAAAATTTCCATTGGTACCCGGCTCAGGGATCGAATCCCGGACCTCCTGCATGGAAGTCCGACGCGCCATCCTCTGAGCCACCGAGGCTTCTGAAAAGTAATGTAGGAAAGTCTTATTGGAAATATGTACTTTCTTGAGAATTTACGAAGTATCACAGAAAAAGTCATCGGAAAGATATTCTTAGATAATTCTGTAAAAAAATCCTTTTCGTTGACAAATAACTAAACTCTGAATTTGTTTATGAATATTATATAAATAATTATTAATTATTGTATATTTGCAAAGTATCGTAGAAATCTTGAGGCATCAAACTAATTGATCCTTGTCGTTGAAAAATGGCTGAGTTCCTGATTTCTTCATGAAAATTGTTTAAATAATTAATAATTCTTGTAAATTTATCAAGCAAAATACAAAAGAGTAATCATAAATATATTCTTAGGCGCCTCCGTAAACAAATTGTGCCTGTTCCTTGAAAAATACCCAGACTCTGAATATGTTTATGAAAACTGTTCAAATAATTAATAATTGTTATAAATGTTCAAAGTATCGTAGAAAATAGTTATTGGAAATACATTCTTTGTTGATTCTGGAAACAAATTGGGCCTATTCTTTCAGAAATAGCCAAAATCTTAATTTTTTAATGAAAATTGTTCCAATAATTAATAAATCTTGTAAATTTGCTGAACATAAAAAATTCATTGAAAATAGCCAAAATCTGAATTTGTAAAGAAACATAGAAAAAGAGTTTCGGGAAAGACATACTTTTTGACTCCGTAAACAAATTGTGCCTATTCCTTGAAAAATAGCTAAACTCTACATTTTTAAATCGAAATTGTTTAAATAATTAATAAGTCTTGTAAATTTACAAAACATATTAAATAGTCATCGGAAAGACAATCTTAGTTCACTCCGTAAACAAATTGTTCTGAATGTGTTTATGAAAATTGTTTAAATAATTAACAATTATTGTAAATTTTCAAAGTAACATACATAGGAAAAAGTGATTTGAAAAATATTCTCTATTGATTCCGTGAACAAATTGAGCCTATTCTTTAAAGAACAGCAAAACTCTTGATTTGTTTATCAAAATTGTTTAAATAATGACTCATTTTTTGAAATTCGCAGAACATTATAGCAAAAAGTCACTGGAAAGATATTCTTACCTAATTCCATAAAAAATGGAGCCTATTCGTTAAAAAATAGCCAAACTCTCAGTTTTTCAATTGAAATTGTTTAAATAATTGAAAATTATTGTGATTTTACAAAGCTTTATAGGTAACAGTCATCCGAAATATATTCTCAGTTGAATTCGTAAACAAATTGAGCCTATTCGTTGAGAAACAGCCAAACTCTGAATATGTTTATGAAAATTGTTAAAATAATTAACAATTATTGTAAAATTGCAAAGTAACATAGGGAAGAATTATTCTTGATATATTTCTTTTGGTTCTGTAAACAAATTGAGCCAATTCATTAAAAATAATTATATTACAAATAATATAATTTTATTCTTGTAAATTTACAAAGCAGCGTATAAAATAATCATCGAAAAGACATTCCCATTCGACTCCGTAAACAAACTGTACCTATTGCTTGAAAAATAGGCAAACTCTGAATGTATTTATGAAAATTTTTGAGATAATTAATAATTATTGTATATTTGCAAAGTATTGTACAAGAGAGTTATTGGAAATACATTCTTTCTTGATACCCTAAACTGATTTATCATATTCGTTGAAGAAAGGCCAAGGACTTAATTTGTTTACGAAAATTATTTTAAAAATGAATAATTCTTGAAAATTTGCAAAGAATCATAGAAATAAAAAGTCATCGGAAAGATATTCTTAGTTAATTATGTAAAAGAAATTAGGCTATTTGTTGAAAAATACCCAAAACTCTATTCGTGGAAAAATGGCCAAACTCTGAATTTGTTTAGGACAGTTTTTTAAATAATTAATCATTCTTGGGAATATACCAAGAATAGAGGAAAGTCACCGGAAATATATTCTCAGTTGACTCCGTTTTCTTTAAACATAAATGAGTCAAAAGTAAACACATTGTTTTAAATTTGCTAAACTTCTTTAAATTTCAAACTAGCTGTGAATTCGATCTCTAGTGTTTCCACTTTGTTTGTATTTATAATTATATGGTGCTCATTTCACGAGCACTTTGCTTCCCGTTAGCAAATGTATTTGCTTCCTCATAGAGGAAGCATTAGTTATTTTTTTCAATAATAGACAAACCGAAGTCTTCATTTTGCTCAATTTAAAAATAGAAATTTACCAAAAATGACAAATTACAGAATAATACAAAAAATGTTTTAAATACTAAGACAAATCAAATCTTGCGTTCGAAATAATAATTTTTTGAGCTGGAAAAGGGAAAGGAAAAAATCTGTCATACCCTATCCCTTTCCCAGCTTTATGATTTCTTTACAAAAATTGTCATAATATTACCCTATTTGCATCAACTTTAAATTATGTCGATGAAAACAGTTTTTCTGTTTGAAACTGATGATTCAGATATTATAAATGAGCAGAACTTCCCTAATCTTCAATAAAGAGTATTATTATTATTATTATTATTATTATTATTATTATTATAGATCAATCGATTTGCCTCGAATCAAGAGATTTTTTCCGTTCTTGCATCAATTTTGAATTATATTACTGGAAAAAGTTTTACTATTAAAAACCGTGTTTTCAAATATTATGCAATTTCACAATTTCCATACTATTCAATAAAATGTATTTATATTATAGGTCAATCGATTCGTCTCGAATCAAAACATCTTTTCTGTTCTTGCATCAACTTTGAATTATGTTAATGAAAAAAGTTTCACTATAAAAAAACGATTTTCAAAATATATAAATTACCATAACTTCCCTACTCTTTGATAAAATGCGTTATTATTATAAATCAATCGATTCGTTTCGAACCAATGATTCTTTTATATTCTTGCATCAACTCTGAATTATGCTAGTGAAAAAAGTTTTACTATAAAAAACCGATTTTCAAAATACATAAATTACCATAACTTCCCTACTCTTCAATAAAATGTATTAATATTATAGGTCAATCGATTCGTCCCGAACCAAGGAATCTTTTACATTCTTGCATCAACTTTAAATTATGCTAATGAAAAAAGTTTTACTAACAAAACCCGTATTTTCAAATATTATGCATTGCCATAGCTTCCTCACTCTTCAATAACATTTATTAATATTATAGGTCATTCGATTCGACTCGAATCAACAAACCTTTTCTGTTTTTGCATGAACTTTAAATTATGTTAATGAAAAAAGTTTTACTAAAAATAACCGATTTTCAAAATATATAAATTACCATAACTTCCCTACTCTTTGATAAAATGCTTTATTATTATAGGTCAATCGATTCATTTCCAACCAAGGAATCTTTTATATTCTTGCATAAAGTCTGAATTATGCTAGTGAAAAAAGTTTTACCATAAAAAACCGATTTTCAAAATATATAAATTACCATAACTTCCCTACTCTTCAATAAAATGTATTAATATTATAGGTCAATCCATTCGTCCCGAACCAAGGAATCTTTTACATTCTTGCATCAACTTTGAATTATGCTAGTGAAAAAAGTTTTCCTATAAAAAACCGTATTTTCAAATATTATGCATTACCATAGCTTCCTTACTCTTCAATAACATTTATCAATATTATAGGTCAATCGATTCGACTCGAATCAACACACCTTTTCTGTTTTGGCATCAACTGCAAATTATGTGAATGAAAAAAGTTTTACTATAAAAAACCGATTTTCAAAATATATAAATTACCATAACTTCCCTACTCTTTGATAAAATGCATTATTATTGTAGGTCAATCGATTCGTTTCGAACCAAGGAATCTTTTATATTCTTGCATCAAGTCTGAATTATTCTAGTGAAAAAAGTTTTACTATAAAAAACCGATTTTCAAAATATATAAATTACCATAACTTCCCTACTCTTCAATAAAATGTATTAATGTTATAGGTCAATCGATTCGTCCCGAACCAAGGAATCTTTTACATTCTTGCATCAACTTTGAATTATGCGAACGAAAAAAGTTTTACTATGAAAAACCGATTTTTAAAATATTATTGAGTGCTAGAAAAAAATGCAATAAATATTTTCAAAAATCCTTCGGTCAGTTTCAAGATATTAGTGAGGAAAATAAGCTCTCCAAATTTCATCAATTTATCTGCAACCGTTTTCTAGTTATCGTGTTCACAAAAAAGCGTGACATCCACACATCCACACACACATCCACACACACACACACACACACACACACGGACAATTGCTTAGAACATTGTATTAGACATTTTTAAATTAGGGAGGGTATAATTAAATGAATTTAAAAATTTTGAAAAATGTTACCATTACAAAGCTTCCTCTATGAGGAAGCAAACTAATTCAAATTTTAATGTTTCTTAATAAAAATAACACAGATGAATTTATATTTTCAATCGTTTAACATTGCAATAATAGTTACAATTAGAAGGAAGTTATATTCATCGAAAATGTGATTGAAAGTTAAATAAAATAAAATTATAAACGTTACTAATCATAATTTCTGAATGTGCATAATTTTTATTGTTTATTATTCTAATAAAAAAAATTCTTTTCGAAAAAAAGTAAGGCTGTATAATTGTAAAAGAAATATTCAGAAATAAGCCAAAATATTAATTAAAATTGTAGTTTTTTCTTTAAAAATAATTAGCCCATGATGAAATCATTTTGAATTGCATAATCCAAAAATAGTTTAAATTTGAAAAGTCATAGAAGTCGAAAATGAAACTAAAATAAAAATAAAATAAATTGCTGAATATTCATAATTTTCCATTATTTATAATTATAATAAAAAAAGTTACAAATACAGAATAAATTCATTAAAAACGTTTTAATATTACATCATAGTAAAAATTAGGGAAAAATATATTACATGTGAAAAATTAATTCAGAAAATCTTAAAAAAGCACAATACCATTTTATTGAAGAGATTATTAAAATACTGTAAGCAACTAACTTCAAGTTGATTCCGTAAACAAATTGAGCCTATTCTTTGAAAAATGGCCAAACTAAAGATATTCTTAGATAATTATTTTTAAAAACAAGGAGACCGCACACCATGTATTTCACCGGGCGTCATTTCGCGATCGCATGTCCCCCGACAGATGAAATTCATGATGATCACGTGATAGTTTTCGCTTTTGACCAATTACTGAGCGCCAAAAAGAACGACCAATCACCAATCTCCAGGGAAAATCACAATCAATTACGGAAAAGAACATAACCATCTCACTCACTCACCCTAAGTTAAATACGCATGACAAATGATTTTGAATTACTTATTAAGGGCTCTTTCACACAATTGCAGATCAGCAAATTGCATGTAGATTGCCCACAGGAACGAAAAGGACAGACTGTCTTACACTCTTATGGACTTTCTGCATGCAATCTACTGATCTGAAATCGTGTGAAAGGTACCTGAGTCTGATGTATAATATTCTGGAAATAAAATTGGAAACATAAGAAAGCAGATTTTTTTATGATAAACAATGAAAAATTCTGTACAGCTTAAAAATATTTCAACTTTTAATTTTAGTCACTAAGTAAATAGTAACAAAAAACGAAACGAATGACAATTTGAATTTTGCTGGCTATGAGTGGCATTAACATTCACGTGACTCGACAGCCAATCAGATGGCGAATAAAAACGCTTATCAGCTAACTTCATGTGTTAACTCACCCTTTTTACTTAGTGAACATCCCCAAAAGTCCATCCACCCACAAGAAGTAAATTACATACATCTGTTAAGATTTGATAAAGATTTTCCAAACTTGTAATGAGCACAAAAAAGTTATTTTCACAAAATGCAAAGTTATTGCTTTAATGATTTTTTTAGTCTAGGAGCCAGGGGGGGGGCGGGGGTGTCGTGACCGATAGGGGTAACGGGCTCCACCCAAGTGCTTTTTATGTATTTTAACCCGCTGAACACGAATTTCGAGGGTGGCTTGTCTAAAAATCTATGGTTAATTAGTTATTAACAATTTAATTGTTTAAACCGCTATAAATAGTTTATTATTAGACTTACCAACATTCTATAAACGGCCATACATTCCTTATCTCTTGCAGAACACGTAGATTCTTCCAGATTTGAAAAATGTTTGATGGAAGTCGAGATATCCTGATATAAATTTGACCGCTATATTGCCCGCTTGGGTTCGGGCTCGCGCGCCAAGCGGACAATATAGCGGTCAAATTAAAATCAGGATATCTCGACTTCCATCAAACATTTTTCAAATCTGAAAGAATCTGCGTGTTCTGCAAGAGATAAGGAATGTACGGCCGTTTATAGAATGTTGGTAAGTATAATAATAAACTATTTATAGCGGTTTAAACAATTGAATTGTTAATAACTAATTAACCATTGATTTTTAGACAAGCCACCCTCGAAATTCGTGTTCAGCGGGTTAAAATACATAAAAAGCACTTGGGTGGAGCCCGTTACCCCTATCGGCCACGACCCCCCCCCCCCCCCCCCTGGCTCCTAGACTATTTCAGAGAAACCTTAGGCTATATAATGTACCCCTAACACTCTATCAAACCCACCCACGTCTTAGAAATCAATTCTAGTTAGCTGGAAAGACTTGGTAAACATATTGCTGTATTATTCTTTGACGAAAAAATAACATTTTTAGAAAAAGTCGAAGTCGTTGTTTCTATGATTTTTTGATGTGATCCTCAGTCAATAGATTGTTATCAAAACACCCATACAAACCCACTCTCGCATTAGGAATCAATTCTGGAATGTTTTCGAGACAAGTTTTTTATTATTTATTCAACAGAAATTCTGACTCTTATGGCTTCTTTCTAAACCTGAATTCGAGTTGGAATTCACAGGCCCAAGTCGATCAGACTCCATATTGGCCGCTGGGCATTATGAAAACGATCTCAAAACTGGTCTTTTTTCACATTATTATCGAGAACCAGTTTTCAGGACAAGCTTTTTTTATTATTTATTCCAAAGACATTCTGACTCTTATGGCTTCATTCCCAACCTGAATTCGAGTTGGAATTCACAGACCCAAGTCGATCAGACACCATATTGGCCGCTGGGCATTAGGAAAGCGATTTTAAAACTGGTATTTTTCACATTATTATCGAGAACCAGTTTTCAGGACAAGTTTTGCATTATTTATTCCAAAGACATTCTGACTCTTATGGCTTCATTCCCAACCTGAATTCGGGTTAGAATTCACAGGCCCAAGTCGATCAGACTCCATATTGGCCGCTGGGCATTATGAAAACGATTTCAAAACTGGTATTTTTTCACATTATTATAGAGAACCAGTTTTCAGGACAAGTTTTTTATTATTTATTCCAAAGACATTCTGACTCTTATGGCTTAATTCCCAACCTGAATTCAAGTTGGAATTCACAGGCCCAAGTCGATCAGACTCCATATTGGCCGCTGGGCATTAGGAAAACGATTTCAAAACTGGTCTTTTTTCACATGATTATCGAGAACC
>CAKNXH010040161.1:0-14340 GCA_932178445.1 Andricus quercusramuli
TTTATGCGGCAATAAACAAGTTATATGCATGTCACGCCGCCAATTGGGCACTTCTGGCATCATTCTGTTACTTTTTAATACTCGCACGGCCATCTTTCGAACACATTTTACCACTGTGCACAAACTATACCTTTTTCGTTGAAATGACATTTCGATTAAATCGAGATTCGTTGGATTGCATACCTACCTGAATTTTGCGGAGGTGTGAATGGATATTTCGATATATTGGTTGGTCGACGAGCGATTGACGGAAGGTATAAAAGAGCCTTTATTATTCCTTCGTGGTCTACGTCAAGTCAATGCTACGTCGGTTTCTCAATCCTATTGTAGACTCTCCATTATCTTACAAGTTGACAGACAACAATGAAGGCTCTTTTATACCTTCCGTCAATCGGTCGTCGACCAACCAATGTATCGAAATATCCATTCACTCCTCCGCAAAATTCAGTGAAATCTAGTAATATTTTAATAAACTTTCAGTGAGTTTTAGAATATAACTAAACTATTACTAGATTAAACTGAATTTTCCGAAGGTGTGAATGGATATTCCGATATGTTTGTCGGTCGACGACTGATTGACGGAAGGTGTAAAAGAGCCTGACAAGCGGAAGGTGGGAACGCGAAATAACGCAATCATAAAGGCGGCTACATTCGTAACATTTTTTTCGCTAGAAGTCACTAGCTAGTGATTTTGCGTTTTGCGACAAGATATGGCATGATCCAATAAATACATGGTCTAGCCACTTGAGGGCTCCGTTTCGTCCAAATCACGCAACCGCTTAGTTCCACCATTTTGTTTTGTGACCGCGCAGTTTGAGTTTGACGCGTACTCTGTGTACGGAAAAGTATTATAGGAAAATGAATATGTAGGAAGAAATAATATGAAATTATTGAAGTAATAAATTCCAAAAAAACTTGGAATAACTGACGGGCTGAGAGTAAAAGCGGTGCAAAATAAGATGCAGAAGAGAAGCGGTTTCAGTTTTCGTGTGAACGCAAAGAAGACTTGAAAAAAGAATGGGAGTGGAAACGGAATGAATGAGCGTCAGAGTAGAAGCGAACTGAAATTATTCCGCGGGGAAAAACGGTTTTGGACTTCAACCCGCTTTGGCTCCCAGTCTGAACTCAACCCGCTTTTACTCACAGTCCCAACCCATGCAGAACATGGGAATTTTCGGCCCCCACCACTTTCCCATCTGGGAGCGACACACGCAAACGTAGCGTGTCGGTGAGTCGGCTCTGTTACATACTGTGTACTCGTGTAGACCAGCTTCGTGTAAAGCCGAAAATGCACGAGCACGAACCCCCGAGCTCTCCTCCGCTTCATGAATGACGATCAAGCTGTTCTTGCCTCTTCAAAGGGTCTAGGCGGATAAGATAGTCAAATCTGCCTTGTGGGGAACCTGTATAACTAAATACAACCTGATATTCGGCATGTATAGAAACCCCTTTTCCTAGATTTTCAGACCCCTAGATCCTCATGGGGCAACATGGGACACCATTGAGTGCTGGCGAGTTTTTTTGCAATATCTTGATCAATTTTTGAGCTAGGAGAAATGACAAAAAAGAAAATTGTCGGGTTTTTCAAGCCCTATAAACCTATGAAGGCGAAATAATTTTCGGCGCGAAATTCAAATTTTTACAGCCGTTTGAAAAATTCAAAAAATTTTATATCGGAAACAAAGACCGACTCCTCGCTAAAAAAAATTATGTTATGTATTTTTGGCTCAAAAATTTCTGTGATTTTTTTCAGATTTTTAAAAGTATTGGAACGACCTCAAAAAAAAAATAAAATAAAAACCACTAAAAACCGCGTTTTTTGCCTCTAGCTCTTTCTACATAATTCCTACGATGAAACCAATCACACCATCGTATTCTACGTAAACAAATACAACGAAAACGTGTATTAATTTTTTGAAAATAATTTTTGGCAGCCCTTCAAAAATTCCGCAAATAAAAACGATGAGCCCGACTCACATGCAGTGCAGACATTCCAGATTTTTACTTCTTCCAATTGCAAGGGAATTCTACTAGAAAAAATACATCAGGAATTATGCATTTCTCTTGCTAAAGTAAGTTTAACAGACCTTCACAAATTGAGCAAGTAAGATCATTCGACCCGACTCACAGTGACAATAAATAAAACGATAAGCCTCCGGCTCAGTCACCTGGCCCTCAGGGGTGTATGGCTATTTGGGAGGGCTCTGTAACACAGTTCATACATTTAGATTTCCTTATTGCAAAAATGACGTTAAAAATCATCAGTCATTAAGGTCTACCAAAATTTATTTCCAAAAAAATAATACACGTTTTTGATGTATTTTTGTATGTGTAAATACGATGGCGTGGTTGGTTTCATCTTTCATCGTAGGAATTATGTAGAAAGAGCTAGAGGCGAAAGACCACTCAAAAATACCGTTTTTCGTCTCTAGTTCCTTCTAAATAGATCCTACGGAAAAGGGGTTTCTATACATGCCGAATATCAGGTTGTATTTAGTTATAGAGGTTCCCCACGAGGCAGATTTGACTATCTTATCCGGCTAGACCCTTTATTCCGCCTATAAACTATGATATTTTTTGTATTCCCAAATTAAAAATAGTATTCTATCCTTCCCAAATGAATTTTTCCAGATCAATCTCAATAAAATTGTTTACATCGTAGTAATTCATTCGAATAAAAAACAAATTAAGATAGATTAAAATGGTTTACCATTACAAACGCGAATACGTTCAAAAGTGGATTGAAATTTATTTCAAGTTTCCGCTTTTTTGGGAGCTTAGATACAATCTAAGTTTTTCCCTACATTATATATTATTTGTAATTATATATTATGTATCATTATTTGTGAACGTCCATGGGAAAACGTACCTATCTTCCCGGAGCAAAATGCTCAGGAGAGCCGAAAATCGGTGAAAGGGTCGACAATCGACTTTTTCGGGTTATTATCGATTCTAATGGAAAATTTACCGTGGTTCCTAAATCGATAGGCCGTTTTTATGCATCGATTGCTTAAAGCTTCGAAAAATCGCAAAAACTGAAGCAAGGTCAACTTACGAGAAAACGCACCTTATATTCCCGACGCACAGTGGGCAAAGAAAACGTCCGTGGTCAAATTGATTTTAGCAAGACAATTATTATCCAATTTTGACTTTTTTTCAATGGAAGCTAATAAAATTTCGCATCGAACTGTCACTGGCTGATTTCTAAATTTTTGTTTACTTTTTTTATTTATTTAATAACAAAAATGAAAAAACAGAAGTTTTACTTTTGAAGTATACCGGTTTCTAACAAATGCTTTCATTCAATCAAAAATACAGAAAAGTGAAATCAACTATCCAAAAAATATGTCCAATAGCAATGCGAATCTCAAAAAATTTATTGAATTTGTTAGAAACAAATAAGTGAATGAAAATGGTTTCATGAGGATTGGCGACGATTCGTCACTTGATTCGTACTACATTTGAACAATTTATGGACAAAAATAGTTTCTGAGTTGAATTAATAAAAGTTAATAAATAATTTGTTATTTTAAAAGCAATTTTTATAAACAAATATCCATATCATGTATTTTTGATAGAAAAAATAAAAAAATTTCTATGGAATCGATCATATATTAGTTGGAAATAAAACCTAAGTATCATATTTGGTCAAAAATAAAAGTTAACAATCGTTTAAACTACCTTCATTAACAAATGCACTATTTGGCTATTTTTGCAGATCCAAACTTGATTTTTTCGATGTACTTAACTGTAAATAACTAACTTCCAAATTTCTAAGAACAGTTTGATGACAGTAAACAATTTATTATTGTAAGCAACAATTGTTTAAGCAAATTTCTATCATTTTATGTAACTATATATAAAATACCGCTCTTTTCACCGAGTTAACATCCAGTTATTTAGCAATGATTTTTTGCTATGAATCGGTAACATTTGATAATTGTGTAACCGAACTTAATTAACAAATGCATTATTTGGCTATTTTTCAGCATTTGAACTTGTTTTTTTGTGTAATAAACTGTTAATAACACATTTTTGAACTTTTTTTGATAGTTCGATAACGATCTTAGAATTACTTTGATTTCATAATAATATCCCCCTATGTGAAATATTTGCAAAAATCTTATTTTATGTACCGCGTATGGCTACGTTAATTAAATTGTTGATAAAAATAATGCATTTGTTAATTAAGTTTGGTTAAACAATTATCAGATGTTATCGATTCATAGCAAAGAATCATTGTTAAATAACTGGCTGTTAATTCCATGAAAAAAGCGGTATTGTATTTATAAATACAAAACTAGCTGTGAATTCGATCTCGAGTGTTTCCACTTTATTTGTATTTATATTTACATGGTACTCATTTCACGAGCACTTTGCTTCCCGTTAGCAAATGTATTTGCTTCCTCATAGAGGAAGCATTTTTGATTTTTTAAATAATAGACAAACTAAAGTTTTCATTTTGGTCAATTTAAGGATGGAAATTTACAAAAAAATATAAAATTACAAATTAATACAAAAAAGTTTTTAAATACAATGACAAATCAGACAACTTAAGTTTCGTATTTAAAATGGTAATTTTTCGATCTGGAAAAGGGAAAGGGGAAATTCTGACAAATTCAAATCAGACAAATTGGAAAGAGGAAGCATTTGTGATTTTGTAAATAACAGAAAAACTAAAGTTTTCATTTTGATCAATTTAAGAATAGAAATTTACAAAAATTACAAAATTACAAAATAATACAACAAATTTTTAAATACAATAACGAACCAGAAAAATCAAATTTTGTATTTAAAATTGTAATTTTTCGAATTGGAAAAGGGAAGGGGGAAATTCTGTCGCACCCTATCCCTTTTCTAGCTTTATGCTGAGTTAATTTAAGTTACCAGTTAAGTTTTCAATTTAAAAAATTAACTTTCAACCAATAGGTTGAGAAAAACACAAGATACACTAAGAATAAAATACACAAAACACTTAAAAAAAGTTGGTGACTATCAGAATACTATTGCAATCCCTATCAGTCTCTGTCAGAATTATTTTATTTGAATGATAAAAACTTTCTTTTTCAAAATTGCTTTGTCCTTTAAAATCATGATATATTTCTTCATAAAATGAATTTTGTTAAATTTCTTTTACAATTGAAATAAAATTGTAAAAAATAAATATTGTAATGTTGAGATAAGTATTTTAAAACATTAAAGGTTTTGTAAAGTTTTAATATATTAAGAAAGTATATGAGGTCAAGTTAATAACTTTTCGGCTTTTTCTCCTAAAATCAGCAAAATTGTAATTAGAGTCTAAAATAGCTTGAAAAGAAAGGTAATTATCAGAGAAAGATTTTAAAATTATTTTTTTTTTCCAGCTGAAAATTAAAATATACCCTTTCTGGTTGAAAAATTATATTTTTCAGTTGATAAATGCAACTATCTGGTTGTAAATTCATGTATTTTGTGGAAATTAGTCTTTTTTGGTAAAATATTATTCTTCTTGCTTGAAGATGGTTCCATCGTTACCAATTTTGTTAGAAATCCTTTTATTTTTTTGTTAAAAATTAATTTTTAATGAATATTTAATTATTCCGTTTTTTAAACTTGTCTTTTTTGGTTAAAATTCATTTCTTCTATGCAAACTGAATTCATTCGTTGAAAAACGACTTTACTTTTGTTCACAATTAGTTTTTTGAAAAGATAATGTAACTATGCCATTTTGGTTGAAAATTAGTTTTTTTCAATTAAAAATTCGTCTTTTTGATTGAAAATTCATCTTTTCGGTGGAAAAATCAATTTTTTGGTTAAAATTTTTAATATTTTTTTAAACTTCATTCTTTTTTCAATCATTTTTGTTTTCACTAAAAATGTCACCATGGCATTCTTGGTTGAAAATTCACATATTTGATGGAAAATTCCTTTTTTTTTGTTGGTTGCAAATTAATTTCGTTGGAATTTCGTCTTTTTTTAGAAAACTATTTGCCTGAAAATTCCTTTCCTTGGATGAACATTCATTGTTTTCCATTCAATTTGTTTGGTTAAAATATAAATATTTTGCTAAAACTTTGTTCTTTTATCATCTTTTTTACCGAAAATGTAACGATTCCATTTTTGGTTAAAAACTTATCTTTTTTAATTGCAAATTCAACTATGTGGTTAAAAATTCATTTTTTGGTAGAATATTACTCTTGTTGTTTGTGCATTCATTTCTTTGTTCAAAAATTTAACTATTCAGCTGTCAATTCGATAGTTTTTTTGTTTTGTTCAAATTTAATTTTTTGAATTGAAAATTTAACTGTTCCATTTTTGGTTGAAAATTTATATTTTGTAGTTGAAAATTCATTTATTTCTTTGAAAATTAAACTATTTGGTCGAAAATTAAATTTTTTGTCTAAGAATGTAACTATATTCCATTTTTGGTTGAATACTTATTTTTTTTAAGTTTAAATATTCATTTTTAAAGTCGAAAATTTTACAATTTTATTGAAAATTTGTTCTTTATTTGAAAATTTGTCTTTTTTAGTTGAAAATTCATCTTTTTAGTAGTAGAAAATTATTCTTGTTTGAAAATCCATCTATTTTGGTTAAAAATTCTTTTTTTTTTGGTTGATAATTTAACTATTTCGTTGAAAATTTGTTGCTTTTTTTTGCTCGAAAGTTGAATTTTCTCAGCTAATTTTCTCAGTTTAAAATTCATGTTCTTTGTTATTAAATTATTCTTCCTGTTTAAAAATTCATCTATTATAATTAAGAATTCATTAATTTGTTTGAAAATGCATCTATTTTATAAACCTTCTGTTTTTTTTGATTAAAATTATTCTTTTAGATAAAGATTAAACATTCCATTTTCCGTTAAAAATTTATCTTTTTAGTAGAAAATGAAACTATATGGTTGAAAGTTCATGTATTTTGTTTTAAATTAAGCTGTTTTGCTGAAAAAATGTTTTTTTGTTGTTGTAAATTTATTTTTTAAACTGATGATGTAACCGTTTTTCGTCGATAATTTATCTATTTTGTTTTTTTAAATATTTTTAAGTATTCCTGTTTTCGGTAGAAAATTATTGGTTTGAAAATTAAATTATTTGTTTGCAAATTCAATGTTTTTCTTTAATTTAAACGCTTTAATTTAAATATTTTGTCAACATTTTGTTTTTTTGGGGGTAATAATTATTTATTTTAATGAAAATATAAGTATTCCATGTTTGGTTGAAACTTTATCTTTTTTGTTGAAAATTCAACTACGTGGTTGAAAATTCATCTTTTTTGGAAGAATATTAGTATTTTTGTTGATAAATTCATTTCTTCGATTGAAATTTTAACTATTTTATTGTAAATTCGATTGCTTTTTTTTATTCAAAATTAATTTTTCGCACCGAAAAGAAACTGGTCCATTTTTGGTTAAAAATGTATATCTTCCAGTTAAAAGTTCATTTCTTCCTTTGAAAATTAAACTATTTTGTCGGAAATTATATTTTTTATTTCATTGCAACTATTCCATTTTTGGTTGAATACTTATTGCTTTATCTTAAAATTCGTTTCAAAAGTTGAAAATTGAACAATTTTCTTTGAAAGTTTTTTTTTTCTTGAAAAATTATCTTGTTAGTTGAAAATTCATCTTCTTTGGTAGCAAGTTATCATCCTTGTTTGAAAGTTTATCTATTTTAGTTAAAAATTCATTTCTTAGGTTAAATATTCTTGTTTGGGGGGAGGGGGGGTGTGGAGGGGTTAAAAATTAATTTTTTTCAACTGCAAACTTAAGCATGAACTAAAATTATCAGTTAAAAAATGTATTTTGTTTAGTTATTTCTTATGTTGGAAGCTTAACTATTTTCTTGAAATTTTGTTTTTTATCTGTTAAAAAATAATTTTTTACTAAAAATATGACTAAGATAATTATGCCACATAAAATTTGAAACATTTTAGGCCGTGAAATCTTGTCTCCTGTGTATATATAGTCATCCGGGATTTTAAAACCGGAGTAAATTTGAAGAGGCAAGTCTTGCCTCTACAAATTTCAAATTTACTTGAATGCTCTTGCCTGGCAAGAGCATTTAAAATTTTATAATTGATTCAATTAAATTCCAATTAAATTAATTCATTCATTCGATTTTAATTCAATTTTATAAAGTTTTATAATTAATTTAATTAATTAAATTAATTAATTAATTTTATTTTATAATTTAAAATTGTATCAATTTTATTTTCATTAGTTCTATACATTAAATTAAAAATGATCATTATTAAATAATACATTTTATTATCATTTAAACTTTGCAATATTCGAAATGGATGAAAAAATAAAACATTAATAAAAAATGAAATCACTTGAAAGTGATGAATATTATTAATCTAATCTTAAAATCCCATATACGTTCCTGAAAGACATAATAAAAAATATTTCGGGACTTCCTTACATGCATGGGTATGTCAGGTGTCGTTCGTGAAAACAAAAATCAACCCAAACCTCCTAATAACCCACGAAACTGAATCGTGAAGTCTGGCGAGCTCGGCTCGGCCCGAGCCACAAGTTCGTGCTCGTGCATCTTCGGCTTTACACGAAGCTGGTCTACGCAGCATGTAACAGAGCCGACTCACCGACACGCTACGTTTGCATGTGTTGCTCCCTGATGGGAAAGTGGTGGGGGCCGAAAACCCCACGTTCTGAAGATACTGTTTCCACGAGACTACAGGGAAAACGGCTTGAGTTTCGACCGCGAGGAGAAACGGTTTAGGCATCTAAGCCGTTTCTGCCCTTAACGTATTTCAATCCGCTTTCTCTCTGGCGCTCATTCAAACCGTTGTTACGCTGAAGCTTTTCAAATTCGCTTTCGCTCCTCTACTAATTCCACACCGCTTTTACTCTCGGCCCGTCAACTACTGAATGATATTATAAGAACATTGAGGAGAAAATAAATTATATTCAGGAGAGAATGAAAGTTTGTAAATGAGAATGAATGAGGGTGATGAAAAGTACATACAAATTTTGATATTCATGTCAATTACATTGTAAATATCTCCGTTTAACAGTGTATACATAATTCACACTGTATGCAAAAGTGACAGATGACCGTAATATCACCACGCGGGTCCTTAAATTTTAAAGAAATAAGTAAGGTCTGTATCTGGACGACAATAGCTTTGCGCTTGAAGAATTTATGATTTCCACTTCTTCTTTAGATTATTTCCTCCACACTAGATCTTGCAGATTTCCAGTTTTGTAATTTATGAGTAGCTGCTTGTAGAAAGTCAGGTACAGATTAAGATTTATCCGCTGGAAAGCACCTGTCATAAATTAAAAACTTACTCTATAAAGATAAATCATGATACGAAATGAAGATCCAATTCATCTTCGAAATTTCAGAGACTACTTTGTCCACGAGTCACCAGGCAATGCAATATAAAAACTATATTAGCTTCATTTGTATATATGTATTGAAATTAAGATTTACTATTTTTACATGAAGTTGAAAAGACTGTTTCATATTGTAAAATTTCGACTTCCTTATTTTACCTATATAAATATGCATGTGTGCAATATTATGTGGTTTCGCCAACAACATTTATCATTCCGTAAAAAAGTCTGCTAAGAATAACATATAGATTTATAATGTGATTTTATATTACATGTACACGGTGAAACGGTTACTGAATACAGGGGCAACAGTTGATTCATAAAACAAAAATTCATTTCGGAGGGAACTGTCATTTACTTTTGAGGTTAGAATTTTGTGGCCTCTGAAAATCAACTTAAAATCGTCACAACAATTTCAATTGTTATTTTGCTTTTCAAATTGTGAAATGTCCCCGCCGAGATCCTCAGTGGATGAACACTGAAAAAGCAAGTTTTATCCAAAAGAAGTTATTCACTTACCAGAAAATCACTTTTGAATGAAACGGTGTCACAATTTGACATACGATTTATAAAATATATTCCATGTAATATATAAAATATTTTCTCTGCTCTTGAACCATAAAGATATTGAAGTATATGCCTTTTTACATGAAAACACCAACGTCGACGTACTGCTACCATTAAAAATACGGTTCGGAGCAAATCGTTTTAACTCGGTGTGTATTTGAATTGTGGAGACTTTTTTAACAGAATGCCTTTTTTCGAAAATTGTCACTTGCCACCTTCTTCCGTCCCAAATGTAATAATTATATCACGAACGTAATAAAAATGGTAAAAAAAGGAGTGAGCAAGAGTATTTCAGAATTGTGAATAAATATTGTATATCTTGAACTCAAATGTTCCTCCAAAACTGAGGAACAATATTTTTTAATAAATAAAACATGATAATTATCATCTGATATGTTGTGGGCACTGCATCTGTATTTTCCTCCACCCATTTTCAACATTAAAATACATTTGATTAGAATTGAAGTATTTGTATATCTCAAAATTATAAGAAATTTCAATTCTAACATTTTACATTTTAAAATCACTTACGTTTGCCGCCTTTTTCATTCAAGATGGAGAAAAAAAGCGGTGGGTCCTCATTGGCTCAGTTTTTTTTACTTGCGCGTGGCTACATCATGTATTTATTGGATCATGAGATATGGTATGGACTCCATCGACATCTAGAAATGGACCGATAACATAATATCTTTGCTTGCACAATCAAGCGACCGTTCACACCTCGGTTTTTTCGACTGCGGAAAATTGTCGAAAATCATTTTAATGGCAGTAGTTCTTAAATCTGAAAGATTGATAATAAAAAAAATGGATTCTATTATTAGATAAACTATCGATATAGCATGCATAGTATGAAACCGGCTGTTTGTTTTGAGATGCAAGGGTTTTTAAAGTGATGCGCAAGAACCAAAGCCATATATAGTTTTGATTAAATATTTCTTGAGTCATTATTCACCGTCATACTTTATATTTTCAAAACATCTGTGACGATATGCTGTTTGAGCATGCAAACACTACACATATCTGACAGTAGAGATCGACAAGGGGTTGAAACACTGAATACATATATTACTTTATTCAATAATTGTATACACATTAGGTTATAAACAAGCAGTAAGCAAATTTAGTTTTGAAATTTCACTTATAATTAAAGCTTACTCCGTCATAGCTGTAACTAGGCATTTTAAGTGGTCTGTTCTACAAAATGAAATTAATATATTTGTATTTTACATGATTAAGTGAGAAAAAAATATTTATAAAAAACAAATATAAATAATATGTAGAAGCAAATAGATGTTTCATGTGTCAATTTTAGCTTAGGTTACAGTCAAACTGACTGGGAAACGTATGAAGTAGAAGAGGTTATTTTTCTTGTATGCCTTGGTACGACTGTCACTTTTGCACAAGCCTTACATACAACGCATACTCGCTCCCTTACTTCCTTTTTCATTGAGATTCATTTCAACTTTTTTTCTCGGTAACTTGTCACATTAATTTAAAAATTAAATAAAACTGTTTGCACTGTGTTGAACGAGCAAAAATGAACGCTACAACTGGGTACAGCAGAAAGTACATTGCACATGCACAGTAAACTTTCCGGTAGGTGGCAGCACCAAGCCGAGTACTAGACCCTCTGTCAATGAGATACGAATTTCAAGAGAATAATAATAATAATAAATCTTTATTGAGTTCGTAACAAGAATGATATGTACATGGCAGACAGAGTTAACATAAGAACCCGAAGGGCGAGGTACAGCTTAAAGCTGCTTTCAAACCTAACCCTCTTAATCTAATTTAAAATATAAGTAAACGACACTTAAAAACTAGGGCTTGAATATATAGTTTTCGAGCTCATTGCAGAAATAGATAGAAACTGATTGTGGTGCCATAATGCGAAATACTCTAGAACTTATATTAAAATACGGAACTTAAGATAAAAGAAGACAAGAATCAAATTACTTATTATGAAGAGACAAATCATGTTACCGTGCGAAGGCGTTCAGTTATTTCCTTCCTTACAGTGGGGATGGAGTAAGAAGCCAGCGGGTTTTTTAAGCTGTTTAAGAGACGTGGAGCCGCGTGGGAAAAAATGGATTCCCCTTTCGATGTGTTCGCTCGCGGGACATATAGCTTGCCATCGGATCTCATTGCAAGAGATTTTCTAGCTCGCTTATCTTCTACGAATGACAATAAATCAAATAAATATTCCGGAACGCCTTGCGAGAGGACCCTGAAAGAGAGGACACATAGTTGCACTTCCCATCTGTGCTTCATTTTCAGCCAGCCAGATTCTTCCAAAGCGGGTGTGATATGGTCGTATTTTCTAATTCCATATGTGAATCTGAGGCACGCATTTTGCACCCTCTGTATCCTCTCTCTCAGAGTGGCATTTAGGCAAGGGCCGTATGTCGTATACGCATATTCAAAGAGGGACAGTACCAATGACTGACAAAGCAACAGTTTTACCCTGAGTGGAAGGGAGCGACGGAAGGGATACAATTTTCTTAAACGCAGATACGCCGCTTTGATTTTAGTCGTTACATGATCCTCGAAACTCCAAATGGATTGCATTTTAAGACCTAAGTTTTTCGCTTGAGCTACGATGGACAACACGGATCCGCCTATCTCAAAGTTGGGTAAACGAGCATCTTTGAAGTTGCCTATAGGAAGAATAACGGATTTAGCAGGGTTAATAACAAGAGCTCGCTCATCAGCCCAACTCGCGATGAATTTCAAAGCCAGGGACAACACTGTTGTACCGACATCTAGATCGTCCAGTTTGCAGCGTATATATACCTGTGTGTCATCCGCCTACATGTGGATCGTGACTTTCACCTTGCCTCCGGATACCGCTTCCAAAATCGACAGGAATTTTATCAAGGGGTCTGGAAGGTCGTTGGTGTAAACAGAGAAAAGAGGCGGACTAAGAACAGCACCTTGTGCTGTGCCATTTATGCTTTGTAAACATAGCAAAATATATTTCTTAAACTTTTTGATCAATATTTATCATATAGCATTCGTAAAAGGTTGATAAATCCTTTTCTGACTGTCACATGCAAAGTGAGGTTAGGTTTACCATAGTTCATCATATATCCCATTGTATGTATAATTTCCACTAAAAGTAGAAATTACCTTCGTATATAAGCACTAAAGATATATTTAAGCATTATTTACTCTCATATTTAATTATAAGCAACCATACACGATCTACTATTAGTTTTGCATCATGAATTCATGAACATCATTAAGGGCCCTTTCACACGATTACAGATCTGCAAGTTGCGGACTTGCGCAAGTCATGAGTATAGTGAAAATAGAGAATGGCGGTAATTTGAATGCTTGATTTTTTTTAAATAGAAAATTTAATGTTTTTCAAATTGTAGGCAAGTTTATTGAGCTACAAATAATTATGGACGAATGAAGACGATGAATTTAATACATTTTTCTATGTTTTGACAAAAAGAAACGAGCACATGCCAAATCAGCTGATTTCTCTCAAAGTTATGTATGCATGAGTTTCGGATGTTTCCTGTTTTGTCTCGCTTTTCAAACAAACTAATATTTTCGTGCACATAAGGTAAGTGTTTTTGACAGTTGTTAACATAATAAATTATCATGTTATGTTTGGGGTTATGCCGGCTACGCTGTCGTAAAGACGTGCTGTAAGTCTTATAAAGGCTGTTGTTCGCAAAAGCATAATATTTTTATGTTAACAAATACTAATTACACTTACCTTCTGTGCAAAAAAATATTATTTTGTTGAAAGAGCGATACAAATCAGGTAACATCCGAAACGTATGTACACAGAACTTGGAGAGAAATCATATCATTTGGCATGGGCTTGTTTCTTTTCATCAAAACACTTAAAAATGTATTTAATTCATCGCCGTTATTCCTCCATAATTATTTTTAGCTCAATACACTTGCCCATAATTTAAAAATCATAGAAGTTTCTATTTAAAAAAAATCGAGCATTCAAATTACCGCCATTCAGGGATTTTTCCGCTGACGGAAAAATCTCTATTTTCACTAAAGGCTCTTCTACACCTTCCGTCAACAGGTCGTCGACCGACCAACATATCGGAATATCCATTCACACCATCGGAAAATTCAGTTGCATCTAGTAATATTTTAGTTATATTCTGAAAATCACTGAAAGATTACTAAAATATTACTAGATTTCACTGAATATCGTGGAGGTGTGAATGGATATTTCGATATGTTCGTCCGTCGACGGCTGATTGACGGAATGTGTAAAAGAGCCTTAAACTCATGACTTGCGCAAGTCCGCAACTTGCGGATCTGTAATCGTGTGAAAGGGCCCTAACAAAATTTATTTTCTTGCAATTCGTATCTCATTGACAGAGGGTCTAGTACACGTCTCGGTGCTGCCACCTAATATTAGTTTTGCACACGAAGGAATAGGGAGATTTTGC
>CAKNXH010040173.1:0-18464 GCA_932178445.1 Andricus quercusramuli
TGGATTCCTATTTCTTCCCGTAGATTCATGATATATTTTTTTATAGCTGATTTTTCCTCGATTTTCAACGCTAGTTTTCTTTCCGTGGCATTCGAGTGTTCTGCTTGTAGGGCATATTGCAATTCATTTAGGTGTTGCCGAAATCTCGGATTATAGCCCTGCACGTTTTCGGTAGCTTGTTGTCTGACATTATCTAATTTTGATCGAGCTAAATCGACGGAGCTATTGGTGCCCAAATTGTGTCTTAAAGCTTCGAACAATTCATCATAATTACTAATGTGCCTGAATCTAATAGCCCTTTTTGCATTTTCTATTATTTTTTCCGCGATAATAAAATCGAGCAATAAATTGGGTTGATTACATCGCTTTTGGACTCTTTTTACACTTTTAATGAAATCTTCTACGCCATTATCGTCGCGCCCTTTTAAAGGCTCTATAGTCCTGATTATGTCCTTAGCAGGCGTCGACCCATTTTCTGGATCTTGGACAATGCGACTATCTAACGGAATGTGTTCACGCGTTGGTCTTGTGAAGGGCGTCGAACGGACCTGTGTGCTGCTTTCCGGGTTTTGGGTGACGCGATTGTCTGTCGAAGTCTGTTCGCGTGGTGGTCTCGTGAGGGACAACGGATGGACCTGTCTTTGTTCGTGTGGCGGAGGGGACCCTGCATTTGGCTGCTGTGCAGGAAGGGAAGGCGAAGTGTTTTCTGAGGGAGAATGCGGAAGAATGTGCCGTGACGAACCCCTATGCCTATCCTCGTCGTGCGACTCGTCTTCGGTTTCCAGCATATTGCTGTGCTTCGCAAGTTTTTCTATATCTTCTACTCTCTTTCTATTTTCATTGTCCAGAAGTAGAAGTTTTTCTTTCATGATTGACTGGTTTTGATTCATAATCGACTGGTTTCGTTCGACTATCTCAAGTTTTTCCAAAATTTTATTCAGGATTTTGGATGGAGGGAGTTGCTCGGCATTTGCAGGATTGATAGGATCAGCCATTGTAGGGATATTAATAGAAGGGTTATCACTTAAATGATCTTCGGAATCGTTACCGCTCTCCTCCGTAGAGTATGAGATTTGACTACGATATGTTTTAAAATCCAGCGTGACTATAAAATTTGATCTAATTTGGCAATTCAAATAAACCTGTGTGTAAAGTACAGAGACGCGCGTGGACCGAAAAATATTACTTCCTCGCCGAGTCGCGGATCACACTTAGTATTACGAAGAAAAAGATACTTCAAATTGAATATTATTAATCTGTTTCGATATTACTTACAGTAATTGCATTTTGTAGGTTTTCGGCGGTGGTCTTTGTGTTGTACAGCTAAGTGGTCGTGGGCGTTGGTGTCGGCGTGTAGACAGCAATTCCAATCGGTGCTAGCTTGGCTAGGTGACGTCTCCCCTTTCGAGGACTCTGGACCTCAGGACTACCTCCTAGAGTTACTTCGTTCACCGTAATCGTTGGTTTGCCCTTGTGCCTATTCGCGGTCAAATTAAAATTTGATGGCGAATATGTGGCCAAACGGAGAATTTAAGCAATATTACTTTATTTTATTTTTTTACGACCGTTTTTAATTTCTCGAAGCTTGGACTTCTTGAAGTTCCAGGGCTTCTTTTGATCCCAACACAGATCTCGTAAGGTCAGTGGGATCCTGGCAGGATCGCCAAAAATGTGACGGCGTGCGGATTTCACAATAGAATTTATCTATTGATTAACAATCACTTATGATTTTCCACTTAAACCAATCACTTTATCCACAATATTGGTTAATCACTAAATTCCGGGGGTTTGGGCTCCGTAGAACGAACACGCGGAATAGAGTTTCAATAGTTTATTTTCAAGACACGGTCGGAGTAGAACTGTCGCCCCGAGCCTAGGCGTTACAAGCAGAGGGCTCGCTTAAGGTCTAGTTTAAGGGTAGTGGTGGGACAAAGGCCCATTTAAAATAGTTTAAAGGCGGTGAGGCAGATGCCCGTCTCACATATAGTTGGAAGTTTCTTATCTGTAGTTCAGGCTAGGCACCGTGACGCCAAATTACAATACTCATACGTTACGCTCGTGTCGCTCTTCCACGCTTCTTCACATCCAACTTTAAAAACCTGAGATTGGAATTTCAAGAACTGTTTACACCAAACGTGTTATTTAAAAAATCAAAGACAGGCTCCCATATTTATGACGTGGTTATAAAATGTTTAAACCATTTGTTTGTCGGCAATATTAAAGGCAATACTTCCAAGGGATTTGTTACTAAAAAATATATCAAAGAGATGACGTCATATGAGTGACACATTATACTTCTGGAATGCATTTATTGAAGACTAAGCAACGTTACACTTACGTTTGTTGCTCAATTCTATGAAAAATATATAACGTTAACAATTCGTTTGTCGGTAAATATAAAAGGGTGAGCCGCTAAGGAATTTGTTATTGAAAAATCAAACTCGCTTCTTAGAAAAATGATTCTTGAATTTGAAAAACAACATTTTTTTTGAAACAACAACTTTTTGGAGAGATGGGATTAGTAGGTTTTAATTTAGATATTGTATCACTATCAAAATTTGAGTCTTTCAGGAAGATTTTCGTTTTTCTGGCTATTATTTGTGGGGTCTTTTTTAAGTTTTTCATATGTACCGTTAGTAAGAAGGTCCATGATTTTGTTGTTATAGTCTTCTTTATTCATTATTACTGTTGTGTTGCCTTTGTCTGCTGGTAATATTTTGATGTCTTTATTTAAAAAAGACTTGATTGGCCAATCAAGTTCAACCAGTCCCTACCATGGGGCGCTCTGGCCAATCACAGGCGTCGTAGAGAATACATATATAAGAACAACATAACCTGAAATTTCAGTTTCAGGTCAGCTCTGAAGAAGTGAACTGCAATGTTCACGAAAAGTCGGCAACATTCATAGTTTCGCATACGATTGAAACCCGAAAAATCTTTAAATTTAAAATTTAAAATTTAAATTTATTATAATGAATCATCGTGAAAGTATTGAATCTATTATTAGAGAACTCTACATGGAGAGTTTCCTTACTAAAACTAACACTTTTAGTAAGCTCAGGTCTTCTCAAGCTGAGCTACTAACATCTTTAGCTTCCTTAAAACGGTTTAGGGACAATAACATTGTCCCAAAACAAGTTTGCTTCTCTTAAAAGAAAAAATACAACAGACCAAATTTGCCTTGCACACTACCTCCAAAAAACTATAAAAACTTCACCTTTTTCTATCTAACACTCTTAGATTTGACATTTGGACCATATTGGACCGCATATAATTTGACCAATCCCAGCGGATTAAAGATCTTTGTACTAAGAAACAAAAAATAAAATTTGACAAATTACTTCCAGTAAAGCTCGCACCATTAACTAATACAGTAAAAAACATTGCTAACCATACTCTCAGCGATAAAATCATTTCAGCCTTATCTAAAGGAAATAATTTTGCAATCGCTCCCTCCAAACTGCCAAAAGAAGAAATCGTCAGTAATTTGGAATCCACAACATGCACCCTTCCACTCGAAAAAGCAAATGACATACGACGTAGGACAGCCAACATTTTACGCGAAGCCCAACTTCCCGCCTCAAACTTAACAAAACAAGAAAAAGCAGCTACTAAAGGACTCAATCAGAATAAAGACATCATAATATTATCAGCAGACAGAGGCAACGCAACAGTAATAATGAATAAAGAAGACTATAACAACAAAATCATGGACCTTCTTACTCTCCAAAACTTTACGGACTCCCAAAAATTCACGAAACCAACATCCCACTCAGACCGACCGTCACGTCAGCGCAATAAACTTACCAACTTACAACCTAGCACGCTTTCTCCCCAAAAAACTTAAGCCTTTCACAGGAAACTCTATCGCACGCATCCAAAACTCTTTTGGCTTCATCAGAAAAATACAACAGATTCACATTCAACCCCAAGACATCCTAGTAGTTTCGACGTAGGATCTTTCTTTACAAAAGTACCAATCTCTCATACAATCGATATTATTAAATCCTTTACAAACTTCCCCTCCAGCCTCACACCATTAATGGAACACTGTCTCACTAATACCTATTTCTCTTTCAATAACCAATCCTATGAACAAACCTTAGGAGCAGCAATGGGATCTCCAATCTCACCTGTATTAGCCAACATTTTTATGGAAAATCTAGGAACTAAAATCTTTAACAAATCCAAGCTTAAACCGGAATTTTTGTGCCGTTACGTTGACAACACTTTGGTCATCTGGAGACATGGACTAGACGAACTAAACACATTTTGGATTTCATCAATCAAATACACCCTGATATCCAGTTCACTATGGAAACTGAAAAAAACGAAAAATTACCTTTCTTGGACGTACTAGTTTATAAAAGATCCAATAACACATTAGGACATGAAGTTTACAGAAAACCCACGCATACAAACAGATACCTGCATGCCTCCTCCCACCATCACCCATCTCAAAAGCAATCGGTTATCAATTCCCTTGTGTGCAGGGCTGTCTCTATAACAGATCCAGATAATTTACAAAAGGAATTAGTGAATGTTAAACAAATCCTAATACAAAATAATTACACAAACAAACAAATTAATAAAGCAATAAGAAAATACACTCAAGAATACAAGTCAACACAACCTACTAAAGAAAGAGAGAGAAAAAAACCACCATCCTACCCTACATTTAACGTATCACGGAACAAATAGGAAGAATTCTCAACAAACACAACATCCAACCTATATTTAAACCACCTCCGAAAATAGGACAAGTTCTAAACAACCCTAAAGATAAGAAGGAACCTTTCAGTGATCCGGGAGTATATCAAATCCCTTGTGCTTGTGCCTTGTGGTAAAATCTATATTGGAGAAACCGGGCGGGCGGTCAGTCAACGTGTAAAGGAACATGAGAATAAAGTCAGGCTAAAGCATTTCACGCAATCAGCTGTAGCTGAGCATCATATCGAAACAGGACATAGTATTTTATTTGACAAAACAACCGTCATCGCAAAAACGTACAATAAATTTCCAAGAAAACATAGAGAAGCAATCGACATCTTGAAATACCCTAACAACATCAATAGGGACAATGGATATAATACCAATCCGATTTGGCTTTCCGTCCTCCCGGGTTTTTTAAAAAAGACTTGATTGGACAATCAAGTTCAACCAGTCCCCACCATGGGGTGCTCTGGCGACATTCATAGTTTCGCATACGATTGAAACCTGAAAAATCTTTAGATTTTAAATTTAAATTTATTATAATGAATCATCGTGAAAGTATTAAATCTATGATAGCATATGTTCTTGAGCAAATTCTTCGTAGGCAGGAGTTCAAATGATTTTAGATCTAAACCTGACCGTGATTTTCATGTTTCTCTAGTTAGCAACGGTTGGTTAGCGTGGCGAAGGGTGCATTACAGGCAAGCAATTTCACTGTATGATTCCTGAAAGCAGACGGATGACGGAGATTCAGAGGTCCTTATTGATGTTTACATACAGAAAATCTGAGTGGCTGCCTGCTGAGTACGTAAAGAGAATAAGGTTAAATCATCTTTATAGTGTGTAGTGTGCACAGTCAAAGAATCCAATCGTGGAGACTGACACGAGCTGAACACAGAGAGCATCGGAATTCAAAAATTTGATGTTCAGTATCGGCAGTTCGGATAGTGATTCCTAGAAAAGTGTTTGGTAGGAGAATGTATACTATTTTTTTATCTTTGCCCGCAGATTAAACTTCTCTGATAACGCAATAAAAAGGGCCCAGTCCCGGCGGAGGATCGAGGTGTTGAGCCAAATTGACCTTCAACAAGTCACATTCGCGGCAAGTCACATTGCAGCATCTCTAATTCGAAAGAAGGACCCCATACCAAATGTACAGAAAAAAGCCTTATCATAAAAAATTCTAAGAAAAAAATTTTCTTGTATTTTCGAACCTGCAAACTAAAAATTCGAAAGAAAAATGTCAGAAATATCGACAGTTTTCAGACAAACACTTGTCCAAAGTTTTGATTTTTACATGTATTTTAATGGAGAAATCCTTATTTTAGCAAAATGTTTTTTTTTTCTTAAAAACGCTATGATAGATTTGACTTAAACTTCTATATTTTGATGGTTAGGCACACCGAATCAAAAGATTCATACCCACGAACTAGATAGATTAACGATTCTTTGGGTATGCGACATGTTTTTGGGTGTGTTTTTGTACCTTAAACATCCAAGTAACATAATATGTAAATCATCATTTCTTAGTAACTAAAATCAATAGATATTTTTATTCAACTGCTACGGTATGAAATGACTTTCCAATGAGTGGAGTAAGCGTACATAGCAAGAATATGTTTTTACCTAATTTTAGGGGATGTTTTACCATCCCTTAAACAATGAGTCTGAAGTTCCTAACGCATTAGTCAATAACGAAAAATCATTTTATTTTTTAATGCATGAAAGCTGCTATTTTATGACAAAAAATAGTCGCGTACAACCCTAAAAACTTCTTAAAGCACTTGCAACCCCTCATCAGATATAAAACTCACCCAAGCTACCCCTATATATTTTTAAAATTCAACGAAACCAACCTAATTCAAAAAACCGCCCAGTTTTTGCTGATAATAATTTCCATTGATGCCAAAGGGGCACACATAAAGTCTCAACCCTTCAGCACATGTAGAACTCACCCCAGCCACACCCGAATATTTTAAAAGTTTAATGAAATCACTATAATTTCAAAGTACATCAGGATTTTTCTGAAAATGTTTTCAGTTGATGCCAAAAGGGCAAACAAATGTTTCAAAACCTCAGCACATACAGAACTCACCCCAGTCACCCCTAAATATTTTTAAAATTCAATAGAATCACCCTAATCCCAAAGTAAGCCAGGTTTTTTCTGCTAATGTTTTCAGTTGATGCCAAATGGGAAAAAAAATGTTTCAAAGCCTCAGCACATGTAGAACTCACCCCAGCCACCCCCAAATATCTTAAAAGTTCAATAAAATCACCCTAATTCAAAAATACGCCAGGGTTTCCTGATAATGTTTGCAGTTGATGCCAAAGGGACAAAAAAGTGTCTTAATCCCTCAGCACGTATAGAAATCACCCCAGCAACCCCTAAATATTTTTAACATTCAATACAATCACCCTAATTTCCAAATAAACCAGGATTTTCCTGAAAATGTTTTCAGTTGATGCCAAAGGGGCAAAAAAAATGTTTTAAAACCTCAGCACATATAGAACTCACCCCAGTCACCCCTAAATATTTTTAAAATTCAATACAATCACCCTAATCCCAAAGTACGCCAGGTATTTTCTGACAATGTTTTCAGTCGATGCCAAAGGGGCAAAAAAATGTCACAACCGCTCGGAGCATGTACTTTGAAATTATGGTGATTTTATTGAACTTTCAAAATATTCGGGGGTGGCTGGGGTGAGTTCTACATGTGCTGAAGGGTTGAGACTTTATGTGTGCCCCTTTGGCCTCAAATTAAATTATTATCAGCAAAAACTGGGCGGTTTTTTGAATTAGGTTGGTTTTGTTGAATTTTACAAATATTTAGGGGTAGCTTGGGTGAGTTTTATATCTGATGAGGGGTTGCAAGTTCTTTAAGAGTTTTTAGGGTTGTACGCGACTATTTTCTGTCATAAAATAGCAGCTTTCATGCATTAAAAAATAAAATTATTTTTCGTTATTGACTAATGCGTTAGGAACTTCAGACTCATTGTTTAAGGGATGGTAGAACTACTCCTAAAATTAGGTCAAAACATATTCTTGCTATGTACGCTTACTCCACTTATTGGAAAGTCATTCCATACCGTAGCAAATGAATAAAAATATCTATTGGTTTTAGTTACTAAGGAATAATGATTTAAATATGTTACTTGGATATTTAGGGTACAAAAACACCCCCAAAAACATGCTGTATACCCAAAGAATCGTTAATCTTTCTAGTTCGTGCGTATGTATCTTTTGATTCGGTACGCCTGATCGTCAAAATATAAAAGTTTTAGTCAAATCTATCATAGCGTTTTTGAGGAAAAAAAAACATTTTGCTAAAATAAGCATTTTTCAATTAAAATACATGTAAAAATCGAAACTTTGGAAAAGTGTTTGTCTAAAAACTGTCCATCTTTCTGACATTTTTCTTTCGAATTTTTAGTTTGCAGGTTCGAAAATACATAGAAGATACATAAAAAAACTACCTGTACTTCATCCTTAATCGAAAGGTAACAAAACTTTGCTAGGAAAAAGTTTACATGTCTCAAGCACGGCATCATACTTGGAGATATCTGGATGAATTATAAATCCCGACAGAACATCAGCAAACGAAAAATTTTTTTGAAGTGAATAAGCGAATCCAGGATATGGTGAATTCAAAGAATTTTTTCGCTTACATGGAGTAAAAAGTTTAGCTTGTAGTCAAGAACCTTTGATTGTTCCCTTCATGGGTAAGAGGGAGGGATTAGCTTTCAATAAGGGCTGTAGGGGTTATGTATCAAGGGGTGTTATAAACGATGGCAGTTTAATCAAAAGTCTAAATTTTCATTCACAGGGTCAAATATTAATTGCACTGACACTGATTCAAGAGGGAAACGCTTTTTCATCATTGCCCGAATCAATTTTTGCATTCACCGCACTAACATCGATAGCCGATTAGTCTTTACCGTTCTTGCCCATGGGAAGTGTCGTCCGGCCGGCTTCCATGGTTTGGCGCTTCTTGGCACGACGTCTGAGATTGTGCCGGTTCTTCTTCCTGGGTTGGTTCTCCTCCTCTGTAGGGTCTCATCCTATCCCGTAGACCGACCATGCTTTCGGAAAACTAAACGGACGCACAATATTTGATTATTCAATTTTGGTCAAAAAACCCTCACGTCGAAATAGACCTACTGAAACTGTTTTGTGCTTAAAACAAATCTAAACCTACCTCAGAGTTAAATATGCATACATAAAAACTAAAGATTATTTTATAACTCATTACATTTTCGTAGCCTGGGATACCGATAATTTCCAACTTAAAATTTCCAACTCCTTCTTCCACACAAACACACGTACACACTCATACATACAAACACGTGCATGGATAATTATATACTATAAGCTAAGAGGATTGTAAAACAGAGAGAGAGAGAGAGAGAGAGAGAGAGAGAGAGGAAAAGAGAAACGAAGCGAGCAGACGAATGACTCTTAAAACTATAGATATAAAATACGCATAACGAACTAGTCTGATTAATTAAAATCTAAAAAACATAAGAAATTACAATGCGATTCAAGCAGATAAGCCAAACAATAGTATGATGGATATTTACAAAAGATATAATGTAGCGAGTTGAGACGAACAAGATTGAATGCAAGATACAAGATGCGCATTAATTAGCCCACGATCATAATATCCACCTTGAAGTACGTCTTTTGGTTGTCGCGAAACGCTAGACTTAATTTTACATTGATTCAATAGTCTCTTGTGAAAATTCACGACAATGCGATCATTTGCTAATAAATTGCCCGTGGAAGTTGAGTAAACTCGCACAAAAGATAACCATTACACATATGATGAAGAAACATAACACAAAACTGACTACAAAGATCCGAAGACGCACTTTATAATTGTGTTTTATTCCACTTGAACAAGGTGCAATTTCCTCGCAGGCGATGAAGATGTTGAGGAATAAGAGGCAGCAATCCATAGCTGCCAAAGTAAGTTTCACGGCCATTTTTACTCACGTGCATGGCAATCCAGCGCGATCCAGTATTTATTTGCCCTGTCAAGGTTTGCAATTATACAGGCCGGGCACATCCATATTTTTGGAATTCGATCCTCTGGGAAAACCCCAGTCCTGCACAGGACCATTTAGCTGGCCCACCGCCCACGCGAATTCAACTTTTTTTGGGCCAAATATTTAGTGCCGAATTTGTTCAAACTTCAACAAAATTTAGAATTTGTGCAACACCGGAAGTACCTGATAAACCCAAAAAACGCTGGCGGGGACAGCGACACGTTTTGCTGGCCCCGACATTATCCAAAATGAACTTTATATTAGCGTATTATTTTCGTCTTAATATGTTGAAAATTTTGCAACCAACTCCAACCCCTAAAAACTACCCCCTATGCGGCAAACATTATGGCTGGGCCAGCGAAACGTTTCGCTGGTCCAAACATTATCCAACATAAACTTTATATGAACGTTTTATTTTCGTCTTAATTTTTTCAAATTTGTGCAACCAACTTCAACCTCTAAAAACTGCCCCTACGCGGCAAACATCATGGTGGGACCAGAAAAATATTTTGCCAGCCCCGACATTATCCAAAATCAACTTTATATGCGCGTATTATTTTTGTCTTAATTTGTTCAAATTTGTGTAACCAATTAAAAAAATTAGACAGTTTTTTAAATGAAAATATTCACTCGAGTCACCTTCGCGAAACTCCAGGTTTAGTTTCAAGTCCAACAATAATATTCAACAACCTTTAGAATCCTCCCCAAGTTGTTTTAACGAAGACGTTCCAAAAAGTGGGCTTGTGAATTTAACCTAGAGTTTTCTGAAGCTCATCTGATTATTTCCATTTAAAATATTTTCTGGTGTCACAGAGGCTTGCTTGATTTTGGATAATGTCGGGGCTGGCGAAATATATCGCTGGCCCGACCATGATGTTTGCCTCACAGGGCATAGTTTTCAGGGGTTGAAGCTGGTTGCATAAATGTGAACAAATTCATGCGAAAATAATGAGCCCATATAAAGTTGATTTTGTACAGTGTCAGGGCTGGCGAAATATTTTGCTGGCCCTGTTATGATGTTTTTCGCAGAGGGGGCAGTTTTCAGGTGTTGAAGTTGGTTGACAAAATTTGAACAAATTAATAATAAAATAATACGCTCATATAAAGTTGATTTTTGATAACCTCGGGGCCAGCGCAAGGATTCGCTGCCCTCGCCATAATGTTTGCCGGATAGGGGGTAGTTTTCAGAGGTTGGAGTTGGTTGCAAAAATTTGAACAATTTAAGACTAAAATAATACGCTTATATAAACTTGATTTTGGATAATGTCGGGGCTGCGAAATGCTTCGCTGGCCCCGCCATAATGTTTCCTGTCTTGCACCCTGGTATAGTCTGAATCGCTTGAAGAATCTCCAAATTGTTCATTATTTTTCTTTGGATTGGCAAGCGATGTTAAATTCGGTAATGACTGATTTACTCTGCGTGATCCTTTTTTACACCATGATGGAAGCAGTACTCGTTAGTAATATTTAGCTTTTTGAAAGCAAGACAAGTTAATTACTCTTAAGTGACCATTTGCTTACTCATAATATTTTGCAAAAGTTTAGTTTTCTCCCGCCCACGTGTGTATATCTGACCTGCTGTTTTGGCAACTTCTCTGAGGGTTGAGTGCAAATATCAGGTGTACACCTTCGCTGAAGTCACTGGCATGAAGTCACTTGAATTCACATGAAATCACTGAAATCACTTGAAGACAGTGTACACTTTACCGGTCGATTTGTGAACCTCTCGGACGTCTCCCTCGAACCACTCGATCCCATGATAATGACACATAAGCTAATTGTTTTGTTGTCTTGTTTGATTAGACAGGTCTAAGAAGGGGTGCGGTGTTCCTGATAACCAGTGTGCAGTATAATTTTTATCCACAGCAACTAGAGCCACTTCTTGGGTGATAAAATGATCTTCGAAACTTCGGAATCCTTGAATATCTATCGCGCAGTCCATATCCTCTTCTTGGTAAGAAAATTTATATTATTGTAGAAGTGACGAAAAAGATTCTGGTATTAACTTTGAACGAGAGAGGAATACGAAGCAAGTAATCAACACGACAGTTTCCGTTGTAATGACCGTTGATTACAACTGGCACGTTTGTTCAGGACTGATGCTGCTCGTCTAAACAGGTGTAAAATAGAACAAAATGATTTATGATCACAGATTCTGAGAATTCGACGTTAGATCTTACCCTCCAAAGCCAAAAATAACTTGTCTGGACGCGTCTATTTCTAAAACGTTATCATATTCAGCGTAAAGAATTTAGTTTATCGTCTTGACAAATGTTTTCTCGAATCATACCTCGATACGAAGACTGCCATGTTTTACAAGATTCCAGTGAGAATAATAATTTGCAGATAGGCCAGGTGTGACGCCAAAAGCAAAAAGACAGCAACCATTACCGTTTCAGATCCTTATTGACGTTAAATGCCCTGTTGTCCACAGAACCGATGATTACCCTTTTAGGTAGCTGTCCGCGAATCACGTTGTCTTGAGTATCACCATGAATTTCAGCGTGTAGAAAGAGCGTCTTGAATTTGACCCTTTTAATGAGCTATTTTGCCGTTCATTCAGAAAGAGTTTCTGTGTGTCTAAGTAGAACCCAGGGGCTTATTTTGCATGCATTTCGACACGGCTGAGAAGAAATTTGTTCTGGTGAAAATATCGCAATGCAAATGTCCGATAAGGTCCACTGTCTCGCCTGCAGCGAAAAATCCTCGACGGATGTCGAAACTTGAACGTATACAGCAGGACGCTTGCTAGATGACTCTTTTTTGCGGCTGGTCCGTAATTGGGTAATGTTTCGATGTATGCTCTGTATGAATGAGCATTGTTTGGTAGGGATACGAGTTATTGATGGAAGTACACGTCCACCTGATTGAAAATTGAGTGAAGTAGATTGTTTACTGGTGCCACTTTATGGAAATTCGTAGCATTTGTTGCAGTTTTTTTCTGGAATTTGTAACTTGACTTTAACACTGAGCATCGTGTTTGGGAGATCAATGTATTCTTCACCGTGACCAGGGATTTTTTTGTTGAGTTGATGGTTGTGTTAAACGATCCAATTCAGTTTTCCAACATTCGCTAGAATGAGAGTGCAAAAAGGACATTATTCAATTTCACTTATTTACAAAAATATAAATAATTTTATTCTTTTTACCAAATAAACTAGCACGTTTCTATTTTCTTGTAGATAGATAAACGTTGTTTTTTCAGCCTGCTGGTCTTAAAAAATTGACTTGCTTACACTTTAATTTTTTTCGTTTACATAATTTTCCTAAAAATAACCCTTAAAAACTAACATCCATCCATTCCTTATCTCTAAGACCGCACGCTCTTATCGCCTTGCCTTACTCGCTTCGCCTCGCCTCGCTCGCTTGTACCTACTTTCTCGCATTGCCGCGCTTGCCAACCTCTGTTTTCGCGGCTGATACCTACTACTTATCTACTATTCACAATATTGACAACTTACTTATATCTACTTCCTCTCCTATTTACAATCTTTTCTTCATCATTCCTCTTCCTTCGTCCTTCTCGTCATCTCCATCTTGCCCAACACTCCCATCACCCATGCTACTGCCCTTTTCCCCCCTTTTCACGCATCAATACCTCCATGCCTATCTCACTCCTTTCCACCTCTACGCACTGCTCCAGCCAGTGCTCCACTCTTGCATCCCCCTTCCCACACAATTCACACAACCTCTTCTCCCGAGATAGCCAGAACCTATTGAAACCCTCCATCCAACCACACCTCATCCTCGCTGTAAGTTCCTGACTTCTTTTCTCACATAAATATTGCGCTCTTGCTCTTGGCATAATCCACACATAGTTCCCATTAGGCCTTGAATCTCTTATTCTCTCTTCCCCTTCTGTCTTCTCTCTCCCCATGCCGTTTTTCTTAACCAACTCATATACCTTTCTCCCTTCCTCGTGCATCCTTCTCACTTTATCCATCTGCAGTCCATTCATTCTGAAGTACCTTTCCCTCTCAACCTCCATCTTCCCACCCCCTCTCCTGTTCTCCTTCTTCCACCAACACTACCTAACCAGCCATCTGCGAATAACTTCTTTCCCAACTCCCATACCTGCCTCATCACCACATTTGTCCTCCTCACTCTCTCTTTTATGTGACCATTCACTCCCCCATTCCTCCGAAACACGAAGCCCAGGTACACAAACTCTTTCACCTGCTACACCTCCTTTCCCTTCCACTTCTACTCCCTTCCCTTATCCCTTCCCCCTCCTTTTCTGAACACCATAATCTTGGACTATTCCGCATTCAGCTCTAACCCCTTTATATCCAGGTATCTTCTCAACCTCTTCATCATCTCCTTTAAGGCCTCCTCGCTGCTTGTCAGCAACACTATGTCATCTGCATACGCTAGTGACCAAATTCTAACTCCTCCTATCCTGACTACTGCTACCACCCCAGCCTCCAGCTCACTTTCCATATCCGCAATTAAAATCGCAAAAAGCGTTGGGCTAAGTGGACACCCTTGCCCTAACCCCCTATCCATTCAGAATCCCTCCGAAATCCTCTCCCCTCCTCTCACCTTGTCTTTGGTCTCTTCATATATCTCCCTTACCCTTTCAGTTAGGCCTCTCTCTACTCCCCTATCCTACATCGCCTTCCGCAACCTCCCCCTATCCACCGACGGAAACGCGCCATTGAGATCCACAAAAAAACGCGTACACTCTCGTCCCCTTCTTCGCTAATTCTCTATACACCACGTGCTGCAGAACATAGATATTGTCGATAGTACTCCTACCCGCCCTAAATCCCGCCTAAGTCTCCTGCAATATTCCTTTCCCCTCGACATCCTTCCGCAGTCTCTCTGCCACCACCCTCGCGTATACTTTATACACCGTATTCATTAGCGTAATCCCTCTATAATTTTCCTGCCTATCTCTATCCCCTTTCTTATATGCTGGCACTATTAACCCTTCTCTCCACCCTCCTGGGAATCCCTCGCCCCTACATACTTTCTTCACTACCTCCTTCAGCCTTTCCCTAACCTCTTGTGTACTAAACAGCCATGCTTCGTTCTCCACCCCATCCAGCCCTGCTGCTTTTGACCATTTCAACTTCCTTATCTGCTTCTCTATCTCCTCGTCATTCAACTCCTCCATCTCTGCCTCTCCCATTTTTCTACTTCCCTAAACCTATTTATTATCTTCCAGACGTCCGCCTCTGTCTTAACATTTGCTAACTCCTCTTCCAGATCTTTCTCCTTTTCCTGTTCTTTCTTCTTACACATCAATCTAAACTCCTTCCTCATTCCTACGTACTCCTCCCTTCTCGCATTACCCTCTTTCCACTTCTTGTACTTTCTCTTCACCTTCCTTCTCATCTTTTTACATTCCCTATCCCACCAAGGCTTCACCATTCCTTTCTTCTTCTTTCTAAATACCTTCTTTTGCACACACACTTTCACCTTCTCTTTCAGATCCTCCCATATCTCTTCCACCGACTTCCCTCCAAAGCGTACATTTCCTAGCTGCTCCTGATACTTCTCTATCGCCTCCCTTGTCCAGGTCACCCTCTCCCCTATCGAGACTTCTTCCCCGCCTTGTCTTCCGCCACACTCACCTCTCATTCACAGACTTAATGGCTGATGGTCTGATTGCACCCTCCCCTCTACTGCGAATTTTTTCGTCTCCTCTCATCCTTGCATATTCGTGACCACATAGTCTATCACCGATACCCCCACCTTACTTACATATGTGTATTCTCCCTCTTCGTCCCCATTTGCCATACCATTCGCCACTGCCCACCCTCTATCCTCCATCCAGTCCCTTAAAATCTCCCCCTCCTTATTGATTAGCTAATCCTTCGATTTCCTTTCAGAGCTCTCCCCTTCCCTGTAAAGGCCCCCTTCCCTTCCTATTCTCGCATTAAAATCCCTACCTAGTACCACCCATCCTTATTTTACACTGTCACAAACTTACACGCGATCCCTCCTATTTTTACTTCCCTCATTTGCACTCCCTCCCTCTCTTCCTCTCCATGAACTTCTTCCTCTAATCTATCTCTAACCCCCGTTATAATTCCCCACTAGCCCTTTCCTTCTTCTTCACTCTGACCGCCTCCTCGAGTCTCCACTTATGCCCCTTGGCTCGTTGTTTTTTTCTTTGTTTTCTTTTTCTTCTCTCTATTCTTACTACTCTTTTTATTATTTTTCGCTTTACTTGGACTGATTCCCTTGACTCCTTTTTCATATTACTCTTACGTTTCCCTCTCGCAATATGCGATCCACTGCGCGCACTACTCAATTGGTTGTTTAAATTTCCTGCTGCGATTTTATAACCAGATCCACTCAGGATTCTCTCCAGATTCCTTAATGCGGTTATTTAAAGCATGTTCAAAAGGAGTTTTACTGTCAACATCGTTTGAAACGTTAACTCCTGCGCGTAAAATCTCCTTACTGACTGTATGTGCACTGCACGCAAGTATTAGTAAAGCCTGACGGAAAAGACCCCCAAGAACACTTCCAACTCCATGTCCTCTCTGATATCTCGAACCGACATAAACCTTTGATATAGCACCCCTCCCACTTGTTTCGTATAATATTCCACGTAATGATTCATTCTCTGTTATTTTCTTTCTCTCCTTCTTTTCTTCTAGTTGTATTCCTAAAACATGCACCAGATACAGACTTCGTATATATTTTCTAATCACTTCTTTCGAAATGAAGCATGACAGAAAGAGTACCAAACTCGAATGCTATTGGTAGGCTGAGATGATCTCTTATATCTATTTCCACTGCGAGAAATTCTGTATGTAGAAGAGGAATGTAATTAGGTATAGCTTGTAGCTTGACCTTTACGGGAACTTTTAGCTGGTGGGAGGGCTTACAGGGCTCATTGACCACAGATCTGGAATAGGTGAACCTAAAGGGCTGCATCGCAAAGTGTGGTTCCTCTGGACAAGTGACGGACTCTGGTCGGTGAGACTTAAACTAAGGAGCGATCCTTCCAGAGGGTAATGGCAAAGCCCACTGCAGAGGCTCCAGAACGTGGGATTTTTCGGCTCCCACCACGTTCCTATCTGGGAAACACACATGCAAACGTAGCGTGTCGGTGAGAAGGCTCTGTTAAGCGTTGCGTCGGCCATCCTCGTGTAAAGCCGAAGACGCACGAGCACAAACCCGTGGCAGCGTGGCTCGGGCCGAGCCGAGCTCGTCTGAGGTCCGAGTCGGACGCGGCGATTCAGCTTCGTGGGCAATTAGGAAGTTTGGGTTGATTTTTGTTTTCCAGAATGACACCTGAAGGAAAGACTTCAAATACATGTAATGAAGTCTCGAAATATTTTGTATTATGTCTTTCAGGAACGTATAAGGGATTTCAAGATTATGGTAATAGATCATTATTATTTTTAATTTAATGTGTCGAATTAATGAAAATAAAATTGATAAAATTTTAAATTATAAAATTAAATTAATTAAAAATAAAGAATAAAAATTGAAATAATTAATTAATTTAATCAATTAAATTAGAATTGAATTACTTATAAAATTTTTAATTGGATAAAATTTTCAATTTATTACATCGATCAACTTTTTCAATGTATACTCACCTCTGATAATTACCTTTCTGTTCATGTTATTGTAGGCTATAATCACAATTTTGGGGATTTCAAGAGAATTCTGAATATTTTTCTTTGATGCTGCCCTGATAGGGTCAAACATGGTACAAACCATTAAAAAATGTAGTGACTTGAAAATTCATTTATTTGATTGAAATTTAATTCCTTACCAGTTGATTTCAACTGTTTTTAGTTAAAAATTCGAATTTTCACATTGAAATAGCAATTATTACATTTTTCGTTAAAAATTCAGCTTTTTTGGGTGAAAATTCAACTGTGTAGTTAAAACTCATGTTTTTTGTTGGAATATTGATTTATGTTCAGAAATATTCTAAGACCTTCGAAAATTTTTTTAACACTCTCAGGACAATTATATTTATACCTATAACCTTAAATATAAATAACTTAAAGAATGAATAGTTGTTCGAAATTATCATTTTGCATTGCAAATTGTCTTTTGCGTCTAATTATAATTTGATTGTAATATTATTTTTTTCTTGACTAAAAATCGCTTTTACTTGAAAGTTTATTCGTTTTCTTTAAAATTAATTTTTTCAATTTAAATTCAACCGCTTATTATTCAAAATAACTTGTTTTTGGCATAGCAATTATCACATTTTTCGTTGAGAATTACCCTTTTTTGCCTGAAAATAAAACTATTTGTTTGATATTGTTTTTTTTTCTTCAAGTTTTAATTTGATACTAATACTACATTTTTTTTGTTGTAAATTGAGCTTTTTTGGTTGGGAATTCATTTTTTTTACAATTCAATTATTTAGTTAAAACTTATATTTTTGTTGGAATTTTGATTGACATGCAGAAATATTATGAAATCTTTAAAAATTTTCTTTGAAAATTATCTTTCAAAATATATTGGAATTCTCTATAATCTTATGAAATTCTTTAAAATCTCATGCAATTCCTTAAACTTTTTTAAAATACACTATATTCTTTGAAATACTTTTGATTTATTTGTTATTTATTATTATTCATTATTTATTATTCATTATTCATTATTCAGTATTTATTATTTATTATTCATTATTAATTATTAATTATTAATTATTTATTATTTATTATTTATCATTCATCATTCATCATTCATCATTCATCATTCATCATTCATCATTC
>CAKNXH010040177.1:0-12652 GCA_932178445.1 Andricus quercusramuli
CATCCCCTTCCAATCCTTCTCATCCGCCCAGGTTTCACTCATCATAATCACGTCCCACTTTTCTAACTCCCGCCAGAAACCTTCATTCTTGTTCTTCAAGCCTGACACATTCCAGAAAGCTATTTTCACTTTTTTCTCCTCCCTTCCCTCCCCTATCCTCCTTACTTTTCTTCCGCCTTGCTTTTTGGAAACCCCTCTGTTTGCTCTCTAGCCTCGTTTGAATCTTCCTTTCTTCTACCTTTCTCAACTCTTTTTCCCTTTTTCCTTATTTCTTCTACTTCCTCGTCCCAGACCCACTCCTCCCCATTTATCCATAGTCTGTCTCGCCCTATCCATACCATGCATTCCTTTTTCCTCTCTATCCATGCTTTCTGTTCTATTTGCCATCTCCTTTTCCTCTCCCTCCAGGTCAAATCCTCTTCAATTCTCTCCCTTCGTCCTTTCAATAATTTTTTGTTCTCCATAATTTTCTTTTTCTCCTCCTCACTCCTTCCTTCGTTTCCTTCCTTCGTCATTCCTAATCTCTTAACTCCTTCTACCCTTATCCGAATTCCAATATCTCTCAGCAGATTTTTGATTCCAATTTCCCCTGTTTCACTCTCTATTTTCAATCCCTTGACTACTATGTTATTTTTTCTCTTCGCCCTTTCTTCCCCTTCCAACCTTCTCTCAATCTCACTCAGTCTCTTCTTCAATCTTTCATTCTCATTTTGCACGTTATCACTCCCTTCTACTTCTCCCGCACTTTCTGTTCCCTTCCCCATATGCTCATTCCTAACTTCTAATTTGCTTACCCGTTCTTCCAGTTGTTTTATCTCCCTATTTGTCTGTTCGTCAATCTCTCTCTGTCTATTCTCTATGGCCTCTAGTTTACCCCATACCTTGTCTTTCTCCTCTTTCCAGAGTTTATCCCACTCTTCCCACTTTTCTCTTACTTTTCTCACTTCCCCCCTAAGTTCTTTCCCCTGCCTATTCATATCTTCCAGACTCTTCCTTGTTTCCTCTCTAAACCCTTTTATGAGGGCTGCTAGCTTCTCAAACATCCCCCCATCCCCCCTATATCTGTCTGGTGTTTTTTGTTTAATCTTCACTTTCTTGTTATCCTTGTCCCTTTCAGGATCAAACATTTTAAAAGAACAATCTGAAATATTTCAAGAACACTTCTTTGATTCAAAAATTGAGTGGATTACAAATTTGAAATAATTTATATTCGAAAACCTTAATCGTAGGAAAAATTTTAATCATTTTAAAATATAATCAGATGGTTTAAAAGTGTTAAAAAGAATTAAAAATAAGAATTCAAAATATTGTAAGGAAACTTCTTCAAATTTTTCAAAATTCGAAAAAAGAAATGTTGGAAAAATTGGACACATTTTAAAAGATAAATACAATTAATTCTTGGAGAATATTTCAAAAGATTTCAAAAATTTTGAAAGAAAAATCTAAACTATTTTAAGGAAACTTCTCCGAAGTTACCAAAATAAACAAAAAAGTTAGTCAAAGTGTAGCCTCTCAAGATGTTAATTTAAGTCTGAACAGAATCTTAAGAATTGTGCAAATAAATTTTATGAAAATAAAAGTTTGCAAATAATTTTCTAATCAAAAATTTTCTGAAAAAACATTTTTTGAAAACAATTTTCTTGAAAAACGTTGTTAAACAAAAATTCGTTTGAAAAAAATGTTTGAAAAAGAATTTTAAAAAAACTTTTGAAAAAACTTGTTTGAAAACCAGAATTTAGAAAAAATCATTTTTCGAGAAAAAATTGAGAAGGTTCAGATGTTTTAATAAGATTGTTTGAAATGATTGCTCGCAAGTTTGAGCGGTCTCAAAAATGTTCAAAATATGATCAATTTTTGAATTTCATTCAAAATAGCTGGTTAACGATCACGTTCTTTCTTTGTAGGTCTTAAAAAAGTCCGCCAAAGCATAATCCAATCTGATCAATCTTTCAAAAGTTATCGTGCCTACACAATACTACAGACAATACAGACTATAGATAGACGAAAAGACAGACAGACACATCACAGCGCAAAAGGAGCTCAAAAAATGGGAAATATGATGATTTTCTCTTTAAAAAGGGGAAAATAGGGGAAAGATTAAACATTTATTTTCATATGTCGAAAAGAACAAACAATCTTTTTGTAAGAAATGTTACATTTTAAAATAATTTTTAATGATTTTTCAATGATTTCTGCCGTTAAAGATTTATATTAAAAAAAAATAAATATACTTACATAGATCATTGGAAATCCATCCCGAGTTTTGGAAAAAATAAAATTAGTTAAATACACAATTTTGATGTATTTAACATCGCTCTCATAAATATTTCTTTCCAAGATTTGTCATTTCATCCTTACTATAATTAAGACTTTCAATGTAAATTTGAGACTGAACTCTTGGTAGGGTGGAGGGAAATCTTCCATTCTTGTCACCTCTACGCCTCTACTTCGTAGAACCGGCGGAGAGTTTCCGAGAAATATACTTCCCCAAACAAATGAAATAAAAATAGAAGAGCAGCTCTTTAAAACTGCTTTCTTGTACACTTATTATATTATCTAATTAAATGGTCTTTAATTAAACTTAAATTAAGTAAGTAAATTGCATGTATTCATTCTCTCCCTTTTACGGGTTTGAGGGCCTCCGCTCCCTTTTCAGAACGTTACAAAACTACTCATACTACCTTAATAATACTTAATATCTATAGACTAGTATTCTACTTATATTAAATTATATGCTAACGCTTTGTCTTAAAATTACTCTCGAGAGTTGCTGACTATTGAGTTTCCTGGGATTCCGTTTCCTCTTACCACTTCCGTTCACATGATTTTTAACGTTTTTTTTTTATTTACTTTACTTTAATTTCCTTTTATAGGAGTGATCGCTTAGCCTTTCCCTACTACATGCCTCTTACTTTCTCTCATTTCTCCCAGTCTCATCATCCAGCTTGCCCCTTGTCCACTTCCATCCAAGATCCACTTTATCCTGTCCACCACACTCTCACCGCCTGTTTCATCCCCCGTACATCTCTCTAAAACATGCCCCCATGATTCTATCTCGTAATAACAGACTCTACATCTTCTTTCCTCCTCACCCATCCAGTACCTACCCTCTCTCATTCCTTCTCCCATCCTAAATCGTATAACGTGGTTCCATTTACTCTCCTTCTAAATCTTTCCTAAATATTCTGGTTCTCCTTCAGCCCTCACTACCTTATACCACCTGTTATACTTAGATTCTACGATTTTTTTCCATCTTTCCTCCCCCTCCCTTATTATCAGTTCATTCTCTAACTCTTGCCATACTCTGACATCTGCTCTTATATTGCACTCTCTCCTCCTCTGTTGTCTCTCTTTCTCCAACCTTGATCCTTCTGTGTTACCCCTAGTCTCTTTGTTTACTACTTCCCGTAGACAAGCTTGTGCTATCCTGCTTCCCTCCCTCCTCTTTAGTTTCTCCTCAAAGTTCCATGCTCTCTTCATCTGTCTAATAATCATTTTACCTCTACTCAATTCCTCCCTCAACATATATCCTGGACAGCTCCAGCTCACTCCCATTGCCCATCTCAAGAATCTCTCTTGCATACTTTCTACCCTCTTGTGCTCCTTCCATCCCCAGATCTCCACTCCGTAACTTAGGACTGACTACATCAACGCATCAAACATCCACAGCCTCATCTTCCAGTCATCTTTAAACCTTCTCTTCCCTATACCCCACACCTGACCCATTACTTTAGTTGCACATTCTATCCTTCTCCTTACCTGTAGCTCAACCCCTCCTTTCGACTCAAATCAGAAGCCTAGGTAACTAAATTCCTCAACCTGTTCTACTTTCTCCCCGTACATCTTCCATTCATAATCTTCCTTTGTCCTTCTCTTTCTAAAAATCATCACTTTCGTCTTATTTACATTTACCGTTAAGTCTTTAATTCTCACATACTCCTCAAATACTCTCATTATGAGACTCATCCCTCTCTCGTCCTCCGCTAATAATACTATATCGCCTGCATACGCTAAGGAATATACCTTGCTATTTCCCACTATCGTTCCCCCTTTTCCTTTTTTCTCCAGTTTCTCCTCCAGATCTGCCAACCAGAGACTGAATAGTAGTGGGCTCAGTGGGCATCCTTGCCTGAGCCCCCTTCCACTCCAGAAAGTCTCCCCTTTTTGTTTCCCAATCCTCACCCTTATCTTAGTCTCTTCGAATATCTCCTTTATCCTCTCGACCAAGTGTTCGTCCAACCCCCTCTCTTTTATAACCTTCCATAATACCTTCCTGTTTACCGAGTCAAAAGCCGCTCTAAAGACTACGAATAAGGCCACTAACTTCCCTTTCTCCCTCCCTAAGCTCCTATTCACTAGATAATTCAGTACGTAGATGTTGTCTACTGTTCCCATACCTTTCCTGAAGCCCGTCTGATTGTGTGGAATGATCCCCTTCTCTTCCACCTCCCTTTCCAATCTCTTTCTGAGAATCTCCGTATATATTTTGTAACCCACCGACATAAGTGTGATTTCCCTATACCCCTCCACCTTCTTGCCCTCTCCTTTCTTAATTATCGGTACCACCAACCCTGTCCTCCATTCCTTAGGCCATTCCTCTCCTCTCCACACCTTTTTGCATACCTCCCATATTTCCTTTCTCACCCCTTCTCCACCAAACCTCAAAGCTTCGTTCTCAATATCGTCCTCACCTGTTGCCTTGTTTCTTTTAAGCCTCTCTATCGCTCTATTGACTTCCTCCCTACCTATCCCGTCATTGCTATCATCTTCCCCTTTTATTAGCTTCCCCTTTTCACCTAACACCTTATTTTCCACTCCTCCCAACAGTCGTTCAAAGTACGCGGTCCACTCATCCATTTCGATTTCCTCATTGATGCCCTTTCTTCCTCCTCGTTCCCTATTGATTACCTCCCATTTCCTCCCTTCCCTGATTGATTTTTCCACCTCTTCCATATACCTACTTTTCTCTAACTGCCTTTTATCACTTAAAAATCTTTCATGTTCTCTCTTTCTCCTATTATATTCCTGTGTCCCTATCTCCCCCTTTCTCCACTTTTTTACATTTTCCTTCATTCTATCCTTATTCTCCTTACATTCTGCGTCCCACCATCCCCTCTTCATGCCTTCCTCTTCTTTCGGCCTTACCTGTTCTTTTATCCTCTCTGTTAGTTGTTTTAGCTTTTCAAGGCGCGTGTCGACGTCTTCCCCTTCCATTCCTCTAATCTCCTCGTTCTCCATTCTTTCTTTAAATTCTCTCAATTTATCCTCCCCCCATCTACCCATTTTTACTTTCCTTTCGCCAGTTCTTTCCCTTTTTTCGCTATGCCGCTTCCATCCTGAGCCTTTCAATGTCGCTATTAGCGGGAAGTGTTCTGAGCCTATTTCATTACCTACTTCCATTTTATCTATTCTCTTCCTTATACTTTCTACTGCTAGAACGTAATCTATCACTGTCTCCCCTTTACCTATAAAAGTAATTTCCCCTTCTTCATCTCCCCCTATGTTCCCGTTGCAGATAAACCACCCCTCCTCTCCTAATAAGTTCAAAAGAGTTTTACCTTCCCGATCTATCTCCCTGTGCTTGGAATTTCTTCGAGAAGTTTCGCTTTCTTCATCCTATATCTCCCCCCCCCCCTAACTCTCCTGTCCATGCGTTCAAGTCTCCTCCTATCAAGACCAACTCTTCATTCCTTTCCTCCATCCATTCCCTTAATACTCTCCATCCTTCCTCTTCTCCTCTCCTTCTATACACACAAACGATCGCCACCCTCTCTTTTCCTACCTTTATTCTTCTCACCATCACGCCCTCCTGCTTTTCGTCTCGCTCTTCCACTCTTTCATTTCCCATCAGCTCCTTTTTAACCCCTGAAACCATGCCTCCCATCGCTCTTTTCTCATTCATCCAACCCTCACTCTCACCTGTCACTCACCCCGCGTGAAAACTCACCACCTTTCACAACCGTTCCTAACCTCCAAATCCTTCTCTTTCACTTTTGACAATTATATGATCATTCACCTCCTTTTTACCAACCCCTTTATTCTCACTTATTCCTTAGCCCTTAAACTCTCTACTCACCGCCCTTTCAACTTTCAAACTCCCCTTTTCCCTTCACCAAAGCCAAAATATTAGCACCACAAAAATCACCAACAATCGCGATCGGTACCGGAAACGGAAGCCTGATCAATCGTATGTATATTTTTGAACAAAAATTTTAAATATAAATAAATAATGAACTATTTCTTCTTTCTCAAATTATTAATTAAATTATTTGAACAAAGTGAAATTATTATTTTTTTGTTTAATGACTGACTCACTTTTTTGAGTATGTTTATGCACAATTTAATACGTCGGTTTTCTGGGCATATGTAACTTTCTCTAATTGTCAAGTAATTGTCTAACATTATAATCACATTTGGTTCTTAATTATTAAAATTTTGCACCTAATTCTGCACTTTTAGATAACTAAACTCTCACATGAAATTTTTTATTGATAAATTTTATTTGAAATAAACTTTAGAAAAGTTTTTAATGTTTAAAAGTTTAAAACATGTTAAGATTTTTAAAAAAAATTTTGCAATTTTGCACAGTTACGAAATTGATGAAAATTCTAGCAACTTAAAGTGATATATAAAAGTATTAATAAGATTCAAAAATAATTTATGACTACAAAAGATTTTTAAACAAATAAAAAAAATATAGAATTTTTGTTTTCAAAAATTAATTTCTCAAACAAATTTCTCAAGATTTGACAACATTCCAAAAGATTTCTATGAATTCCGAGAAAAACTCCGAAATATGTTGGAAGAATACTTGAATTTTCTACCAATAAAAAACGAATTTTCAAAAAAAGTTCAATCTCCAACAAAAAAAAATGAATTTTTAACCTATACAATAATTTTCCTTTTGAAAAACACCAAATTATAGAAAAACATATATTTAAATTTTCAACCACAAAAATTCACTTTTTTCAAAAATGTACACTTTTTAATTTCTTTTTTTAATCTTCTCAATATTAACATTATCTTTTCAAGTTTCAAAATTATGTTTTAAATGAATTGGATTTTTTTTTTTCAATTGTGCAAAATTATAAAAACTGACTTGAAATCTTCCTGAATCTTTTTTAAACAATTTTATTACAGTTTTTGAAATGTTTAAAAATGTTTTTGAATATTCGCTTGAAATTGATTTTTAAAAATAAAAAATTATGCTGCAAACATGAACTGATCGATAAAAATATTTTGGTGTCAAAAATAATTTTTGTTTTCTTGAAATATTTTTTTAAAAACTCTTTACTATTGTTTTTATAATATTTATGCATATTCAGGGTTAAAAAAAAAGGAATAAAAACAAAACAAAATTTTAATGTACGAGGAAGTGAACCCACGACGAGAGTCTGTTCAGTCTAGAACCTAGACCATTGCGCCATCACAGCTCGTTCGATTATCCTATAATTCAAACCGATAGTGATTGCGCACGAGTTTCTTCCAACCTTTTTTCACATAAACCGTTTTCGAATAAGTAAACGGTTTCAGCTTTTTCTATCTCAAATTAAGCCCTCTTCGGTCAGAAAAGATAGTTAAAATCCGTGTCACGCGCACTCCCCTTGTAAGGAAATTAATTTCTTTAATAATGGACTCTGGTGGTAAATAATTGTGCAGTTTGCAGTTGGTGCTAATGGTAACTCCTCGAGTAGAAACTTTAATGGTAAATCATTTTGGAAATTGCTAACTTTCATCATTTACCGACGCGCTACGTGCGCCTTTAAACTAACTCTTATGGTGCTGTCACACCTCTGCCTGCCTTCCTGGGGCAGGCAGAAAGGTTGTAAGAGTAAAAGAGATAGAAAGTATTTTTTGTCCAATTTTGCGCTCTCTATCTCTTTTACTCTTACAACTTTTCTGCCTGCACCAGGCAGGCAGGCAGAGGTGTGAAAGCACCATTACTTGCATCCGCCAACATGGCGAAGTTATCAGCGCATGTTTTTCACATTCTCTTATTAGCAGGGATGTGCAGTTACACGTAACTGGAGGGTTTTGATGGTCATTCCACAATAGGATTGAAAAACCGACATAGCATTGACTTGACGTAGACTTGACATAGCAGTAGCGTGGACGCGATGCGCGCGCATGTATTGCCAACTGCTTACTTTTATGTGTCGTTCGCGTTCCGCTGTTCCGGAGAATCAAGATGAAATAGGCCGACCCAAGGTGCCGTGCCATGTGGGAAACTCATGAGAGTGAACGAGACAAATAGATCAGTCCGTCTCTCTCACTTTCATTAGTTTCCGCTTTATGCCGACGTTTTCTGCCCACATGGGACTCCCACATCATGTTTTGATTTTTTCGATTCAGGGGCAGTGCTCCCAATACGGGCACCTCGCACTACTGCGTATGCGATGCATATGGCGCTTCATTGGCTGCCATTCGCGCGCTTATTTGAAACGTTAAAAAGTACAATTTTTCTATTCACTATTTATGATCGAGAATGATTTATTTAACAATTTCAAGTGGTACGTGAGTGATTGTTTATATATTCTGAGCATTAGGTGTTAAAAATTAAAAAAAGATTATATTACATAATATTCTTCCTTTTCGGAAATATCATTTTATTTTTTAACCCAATGCTCAGAATATATTAAAAACCATCCACATACCACTTGAACATGTTAAAATATGATTATTTCTAATTATTAATAATCAATTTAAAAATGGAATTTGTTAACATTTCAAATGAGCGCGCGAACGGCAGTCAATGTAAAGCCATTTGCATCGCATGCGCAGTAGTGCAAGGTGCCCGCGTTGGGAGCACTGTTCAGGGGCATGAGGGTGCCGTCCCATGGCAGCGCAAAACTCGGCGTAACGCGCAAAACGTCAAAGCACTAGCTAGTGACTTCTAGCGACAAAAATATTGTGACGAATGTAGCCGCCTTTATATTTTTACAGAATTTTATTTTGTCGATTTTGCGTTGTGCGCAACGCAAAGCATCAAATATTTCCTCTATGTCCCATGATGGCGCAAAACTTAGCACCGCATTTTCATAGCGAATGAAAAATACACTCCCAGTAGCTCTCAGGGAAAGTACGTGCCGCCATTGGTTATTCCATTGTATTGCTAATACAGATTGCTGTTTTGCGCTCTCATGGGACAGTAGAGAAAATATTTGATGCTTTGCGTCGCGCACAACGCAAAACCGACAAAAGAAAATTCTGTCAAAACGCCGATTATTTGCAAATTTTGTGAAAAGAGTGAGCGCGCAGACATTTTCTGTAACTTTGTTTATTATTTTAATAATAGGAATCGACAGTGAAGACAATATTGAAATATTGTTGGTTATGTTACAAGTTGGCAGACAATAATGAACAAGAAGGACGATGGGAATGCAAAATAACGCAATCATAAAGGTGGCTACATTCGTCAGAACATGTTTGTCGCTAGAAGTCACTAGCTAGTGATTTGACATTTTGCGCGTTACGCCGAGTTTTGCGCTGCCATGAGGCGACACCCTGACACGATTATTATGATTATAGTTCCCAATTAGACTCAGCGAGGAAAATGCAAAACTGCAGCGCTGGTCGCCTTTCACCCAATTATCTCATTTAAATTTAATGTTATAATTCATGAACTTTTTCTGTTATATTCACATTTATAAAATTGTAACCCGATATAAACATCTCTTTTCATAGTTATGAATTAAACATATATAAATTACATCAAAAGAAGGTCTAATTTATGTTAACAATATTTGATTCTTTTGTTCTCTTTTTATTTATATTATGCACTGTGATCATATATACCTTAACGCGTAAAATATAAAACGTGAAGTAGAAAAATATTGACATCCAACAGAGGGAATTCATAAAAAAAAATTCTAAAATTGTTACGGTAGGCGGGTAGCACGTAAAGAAATTTTAAAGGTTATATTTTGACATTTGATTTCATCGAAAGTGAGGTTATGACGTGCAGGGTTGCTTTAATGTCGGTTTTGTGGTAGTGCTACAGCAGGGCTCACAACTTTCAGCTGTTGCTGGCTGCCACGACAAGTGCATGACTGCCACGTTTTTTTCTGTCATTTTTTCTACGTTTTCCAGGAATTGAGCGTAGGGTTACGGTCACGGTGAACTAATAAGCCCAGCGTCCTTCACACCGGGTGATCTGAATGTTTTTGCACTCAATTTTAAAATACATTTAATTCAAAATTTCTATTTAATTTTCAAATTTGTAAAATGAATCAATGTCTTCTGCAAATGAAACCTGAAATTAAAGTTTCAAAAAGGAAGTAAAGTTGGAAAAATTTTGAATTAGAACTCATGAAGAATAAAGAAAAACTACAAAAAATTTTTAATTCAGACAATTCCATTAGGGAGGACTTGAAATTGAAAACTAAATTATATATTGCAAAGTAAAAGCTCCTAAAATTATCAAAATCTAAATGTTGATCAAATTAAAAAAATTATGATTTAACGTAAAAATTGATTATACAAAACTTTCAAAAATCAAAGAATAAATTCACCTTTATTTTCACCGTTCGCAATGGAAAACTTTTCAATTATAAACCTTCAAAATTGTATTATTTTAAATCTAAAGAAATGTTTAAAATACAAAGTAATTTTAAATGGTAAATTTTGTGTTAGAAAATTTTTCCAAACAGTTGGACATTTCAAGCTCAGTGGAAAAAAAACAATGTTTCTATTAAACAATTGAATAATTTCTTCAATTATTGATGTTTTGAATTTTAGAATTCTGAATTTTGATGGTAATCGCTAAATACTTCATTTTTCCCTATTATAACGGCGATAACACGCTGAAAACACCAGTTATCGTAAGATCACTGAAGTTAAGCAGTGTTGGGCGCGGTTAGAACTTGGATGGGTGACCGTTCGGGAATACTGCGTGCTGATGGCCCGTCGTGGATGTGGTGAGCTCACACTAGTAGTACTAGTAGTAAATAATCCACCTAGAAACACTACCCGAATCGGGTTGTGTCACGCCTACCCCGAAAGGGAAATGGCTTGATGGTATAATGGTATAAGTTAAAAATTTGCGATTAAAATTAAAATGGTTGAATTTCAACAAGTTTATTGTAAATTGAAAAATCGTTAATTTCTGAACGATCAAGTTTACTTAAAGTAATAGAAATTTTTAAGGGTTTCGGCACATTAAAGTTTTAATACCCCAATCTTATATAAAATCTTATAATCTTATATAAAATCAAAACAAGTATCTGAAAAAATTGTAACAATCACTCGTAGTATGCAGTTTAAGAAACTAAAATAACACTCACGTTTTCAATGTATGGAATTTCTTTTTTTTCGATCCACTCTACTAAAAGTAAATATATGCATTACAGTTTACTGAAATATTTTCTGCAAAAACTTGATATTATCTTATAAAATAAAATAAAATTATTTGAAATTGTTCCCGTGCAACTGGACTTGTATTGGGCTTAATTGGGCTCAAAAATATTGTTCATTGGAATCCATCTCTCGAATTTGAATTACAAAAAATTATAAATTTGAATTATATAAATAAACTGTAGTAACGTTAATTTTTTGTTGACATATGCAAAAGTATATAATTTTCATTTAAAACCCGACTGTTTACTTGGAAATCTAACTTCAAAATGCACTAGTCGCATTTTCTTATACATTATTGAAAGCAGATAATTTTTATTTACACAAAGGTATATAAAAGAAATCGAAGAGTAGGACATTTATATAAAAAATAGCTGTAGGGCATTTTTTAACATAAAATTCATCATAAATACTTCACTTACTGCAAAGTAATAGTTAATCTAAGCTCCGTTGACAGTGGTCGCCTGAAACTACTTTTCACTAATCTTGGTGCTAAAATTTCATGTAATTTTCCAAATTGCTCTACAGTCAATCTTGTCATTTTAATAAATTCCTCATCGTCACAATTTGCATAATACAAGAACAAAGTTTCGTAGGCACCAAACTGATCACGCATTTATTCAGTGAGATGTGGTTTCACCCACCAACGACGGAATGTTTCTCTTTGCGTGCAGTAATTAACATACTGTTTCATTATTTGTAACCACTGGTAAGCAATTAATATCATCGGAAAATATTCCAACATTTTATTGTCAAAACTTCCACACTGTATGCACTACCACGAAAGCGACATTAAAGTAACCCTGCACGTCATAACCTCACCTTCGATGAAATCAAATGTCAAAATATAACCTTTAAAATTTCTTTACGTGCTACCCGCCTACCGTAACAATTTTATAAACAGTTTTAGATTTTTTTTTTATGAATTCCCTCTGTTGGATGTCGGTATTTTTCTACTTCACGCTTTATATTTTACGCGTTAAGGTATATATGATCACAGTGCATAATATAAATAAAAAGAGAACAAAAGAATCAAATATTGTTAACATAAATTAGACCTTCTTTTGATGTAATTTATATATGTTTAATTCATAACTAGGAAAAGAGATGTTTATATCGAGTTACAATTTTATAAATGTGAATATAACAGAAAAAGTTCAGGAATTATAACATTACATTTAAATTTAAATGAGATAATTGGGTGAAAGGCGACCAGCGCTGCAGTTTTGCATTTTCCCCGCTGAGTCTAATTGGGGGTAGGTATGCAATCCAACGAATCTCGATTTAATCGAAATGTCAT
>CAKNXH010040185.1:0-19327 GCA_932178445.1 Andricus quercusramuli
AATGTGAATATAACAGAAAAAGTTCAGGAATTATAACATTACATTTAAATTTAAATGAGATAACTGGGTGAAAGGCGAGCAGCGCTGCAGTTTTGCATTTTCCCCGCTGAGTCTAATTGGGAACTATAATCATAATAATCGTGTCATGCCCCTGAATCGGAAAAATCAAAACATGATGCGGGAGTCCCATGTGGGCAGAAAACGTCGGCATAAAGCGGAAACTAATGAGAGTGAGAGAGACGGACTGATCTATTTGTCTCGTTCACTCTCATGAGTTTCCCATATGGAACGGCACCTTGAGTCGGTCATTTTCATCTTGTTTCTCCGGAACAGTGGAACGCGAACGACACATAAAAGTAAGCAGTTGGCAATACATGCGCGCGCATCGCGTCCACGCTACTGCTATGTCAAGTCTACGTCAAGTCAATGCTATGTCGGTTTTTCAATCCTATTGTGGAATCACCATAAAAATCAGATAAATCTGGTACACAGCCGCGGCTCGTTCGTTATTTTAAATTCACATTTTTGTAAAGTCATATTTCAAACTAACAGATCAATAAAATCTTTGCTTGTTAATTCACTTTGAAAATTAGCAGTTTTATTATTTCAAAATAACCTTTAAATTCAGCAATTTATTTCAGTTTAATAAGATTTTCAGCAGGATATTCCATCGCTGGTGTTGGATTTCTAAATCCTTAATTGCGGAAACGGACTCGCCATCGATGAAGATTTGATATAAATTTCAAACTTTTAATTTAGTATGTTTATTCAGATTTTAAATATTTGAACTTTCGCGCGTGAATTGAGTTCCGCTCGTTACATGTTGTCAGAAGTGGGATCCCACAAACTCGTCGCGGTGGAATCCCCTGAGAAAAGTGACAGGTGTTTGAATTCGTTTTTTTGAACAGTGAATGATAATTGAATTGAATCAGTGATAGTGCGCCGAGAAAAGAAAAGGATTCCTGAGTTCCCCGTCTGCCAGAACATTTTAAAATTGACTCATGGCATTTTAAAATTCACCGGAGAAATTTGAAAATTCATCCAGAAATATAAAAAAAAATTTACCCAGGACAACCAGAGAATTATTGGAAATTTTGGACCGAAGGAAAAGAAGAAGACCGTTATTTCCTATCTATCGACCCACCTTCGACTGCTGTCGTCAAGAAGAAGGTCAAAAAGCGGAAGAAGATAGGAAAGGGCGTGAAGAAGACGTGTGAAGACTCGGATTACCGGAAGAAGACGAAGAGTGACGACTTGGATCATCGGAAGAAGAGGAGTGAAAGCCGTGACAGCCCCTCAAGGTTTTTGTACGGGTTTTTAGACCTGGAGGCATAGGGTGCAGTCAAAAGGTACCGGGGTCGCAGTCAGTAATTTGAAAGGTCCCGTAGACATTCCCCTGAACTACTGCAGGCTGATAAAAATAAAACAGAAGGAAAACATAAAGAGAGAAGCAAGATATTCAAGGACAAGACTTGGAACTTTTCTAGCGGAGGACATCTTCTACAGGAGTCTGGGAACATTGGTATCCGAAGAGGCTGATCCGCGAGTGTTGGTGATTTCTTTTTAACTTGTTGAAATTTTTGAAAAAGTGCTGTAAATTCAAGTGAAGTTTCGATAAAAAAATATATATCAGCCATCATCGAGACAATCGAAAGTAGTAAGTCGATTTGCCCTTTATATTGTTCTGTTGCTAAGTCAATATCGGGTAGGACATTTTTATTAAAATTTGTGGCCATAATTTTTTTGAAAAGTTAAAAAAAAAATATATTAAAAATGAGAATTTTATTTTTGATATTTGAGTGGACAAAAATAATGAAACTAAAAATGCGTATGCGAAGTGGAGTAAGCAAGGCTGGGAGGGGTGGCAGAGGAGCCAGTGCTGTTATAACCACGAGGAAAGTCGGCGATGTCAGGGCTATAGGTGCTCAAAAGCAGGGCAGTGTTCAGGCACAGTGCAGAGACGAGGTGTGAATAGGTATCGGGCGGTTAGCGGCCGTGAGGTGGGAACCGCTCGTGGTCGTCCCACTGTTCCCACTCGAGTAAGCAGAGAAAATTTGCAATTAGATTATGAAGAAGAAATAGAGCAAGCTGATTCTGTTGTGGATTTTCACGAAGAAAGGGAAGATGATTTGAGGGAAAATATGGGAATTTTAGAACCGGAAATCTTGACACGGAATCCTGTAGCAGTCTACCGTGCCCTTGCCTACTCGAACATCTCGCGCTTTGTGATGGCTTAGATCGGAAACCTGTAGAAAATAAAGGTGAAGATAAAGAAAAGGCAGAAGTATCGGGTAAAATAAAGGATTTTAATAATCAGCGCGGTCGATTCCGGCCATACTATAGCAACGCACGTGCTAGAAAGTGTGAGGCAGGTCGTGGCGCAATGAGAGGAAGAGGTGGAAGCACGAGTAGAGGCAGCGATAGAAATCGTCGAAGCGAAGGCGAAAATTCAAAGTCTGACGTTTCTTGCTTCAAGTGCAGTAAGATCGAGCACATGGCACGAAATTGTAGTAGTATGTATGTCACAAAATTCAATGGTCCGCGTTGCCATAATTGCAATAAAAATGGCCACTTTGCGCGCGATTGCAGGAGTCTTGTTGAAAGAACATGGTCATGTTTCACCTGTAATAAAGAGGGTCATGTTGCTCGTGATTGTCCTGAAAATAAGGGTCATAATAGTAAAGATAAAAATAAATCAATCTGCAGATATTGCAAAAAGACTGGACACAAAATTAAAAAATGTTTTAAAAGATTAGATAAAATAGCTGAGAATCGCAGGGATAAAGATGAAGATTTGAACGAGAAGTGAGTTCGATTGAATGGTGCGACAGCGAGCTCTTCAAAAATGCAGCACCGGTCCGACGGGTCGTATTTAAATTCAATACAGCTGGGAAGGCACTCTCTCCAAATGTAAACCTAAATAGTAAAAATATAAAAAATGGAAAGGGTTATTTTCTTGTAGACACGGGGGCAGAATTAAACTTAATTAAACGAAGAAAAGTAAAGCAGGAACACCAGTAAATTTTGATGTCAGATATCATTTATTTGGAATTACCAGCCAAGGGGTGAAAACCTCTGGAGAAGTATACATAAATATCAATGGTGTTGATTGTCCTTTTCAAATAGTACCGAATAATTTTCCGGTAAGTTGCGACGGAATGTTAGGAATGCCTTTCCTGTCCGAATCTGCCATTGATCTGGAAACAAAAATAATAAAAAATCATATAGGCGAATTTTCATTCAGTTCATCGATTGAAACTTCACCCAAAAGGGGCACCACACTTATTTTGAAAGCTCGTACTAAACAATTAGTAACTTTACCAGTAACTAACAACGATTTGACAGAAGGATATTTGCCCTTAATACCAACAGGTCCAGGTATATTTTTGGGAGAATCTTTAGCAACCGTAAAGGAGGGCAATATTCGAGTCTATTGCATTAATACTACTACCAGGAACGTAGAGCTCTCGGTTTCGCCCGTGACATTACAAGAATTCGAGACTGTTGAATCAATTACTAAATCTGCGAGTAAAGACATGAACAAAGACAATAACAAAGACGGCAACAAAAATACTAAGAAAAACAATGATAAAAATACTAGTAAGAACGATAATAAGAAAAAACGTGAAACTACCCCCGCTGAACGATTTAATAAATTGCTACCAGAACTTCATTTGTCCAATTTAAATGAAGAGGAAAAAGAAAGTCTTTTGAAAAGTATAAGAAAATTTCCTTATCAATTCTTTTTGGAAGGAGACAAATTGGGTTGCACGAATGTTTTGAAACATAAAATTAGAACCGTAGATAACACACCTGTAAATAAACCAAACTATAGGTATCCCGTTGTACATAAAGAAGCAATAGCACAAGAAACAAGTAAATTAAAAGAACAAAACGCGGTATCGCCTTCCAGCTCTCCTTATAACTCTCCGGTTTGGGTAGTACCGAAAAAGGCGGATTCTGAAGGAAACAAGAGGTGGCGAATGGTAATTGACTATCGCGCCCTTAACGAGAAGACTGTCGGGGATGCTTACCCTCTCCCCAATATTACATCCATATTAGATCAGTTAGGTGGCTCTCGATACTTCACCGTGCTCGATCTCGCGGCTGGGTTTCACCAGATCGAGATCGATCCGGCGGACCGACATAAGACAGCTTTTTCGACCCTTTTTGACTATCTCGAATTTAATAGGATGCCTTTTGGGCTAAAATCAGCACCCGCCACGTTTCAGCGGTTAATGGATATTGTTCTATCAGGGATGCAAGGGGTTGAACTCTTTGTATATATGGACGATATTGTCATTTACGCTAAATCTGTACAGGAACATAATGAAAAATTAAAAAAATTGTTTGGACGTTTGAAGACTGCTGGACTTATTTTACAACCCGATAAATGTAGATTTTTATGTAAAGAAATTGGATATTTGGGTCACATAATTTCTGAAGATGGGGTTAAACCTGATCCAAAGAAAATCGATTCTGTAAGCAATTTCCCGCGTCCTAAGGGTCGTAAAAATGTTAAACAATTCTTGGGCTTACGGGGTACTACCGACGATTTATATAAAATTTTGCTACGATTGCTAAACCATTGACATTATTATTAAAAAAGGATGTGCCATTTGTCTGGTCTGACGCTGCCGAAAGCGCTTTCAATAAATTAAAAAATATTCTCTGTACGCAACCGTTATTGCAGTACCCGAAATTCGATAAGCCATTCATAATTACTACAGATGCATCCGACTTTGCTATAGGAGCCATTAGGGTGGTCCAAAAATTCGACTTTCGATTTTTGGTGATAAAACCCCCCATTTTGTTCGTTTTCCGGAAAAAGAAATTCCGTAATTTTTTTTATTTTTTATTCAACGTTAACCCGTGCCCCCGGGCTTTTGAAATTAACATGGGGTTTTAAATGTGAAAAGCTCGATTTTCAAACAAATGGAAAAAAGATGTACTTGTTATACATTTTTTGTCAATTAAAGTATTGTCGCCTCTTGAGGAGTGTTTAAGGAATAATTTCCACCCACTAGCTTTTAATTTGGACACACCTGAACACCTTTAATTGTGCCCGGAAAATGCCCAGAAAAATGCAAAATAGCAGTTTTCTATCAAATTCATGCTAAAGACGTTATTTTTTAAAAATGTTTCAACATGAATTATTTTTAATCGATAAGTGACGAGTTTTGAAGTATATTTTAAATAATTTGAAATTTTTTAAACAATTAGTATTTGTTTGGACAATTTTTTCCCCCTGTAAATCATGAAAAGTTATTACCTTTCGGAATAAATCGTACAAATTTGATGAATGTCAAGAGTAGTACTTCTTATTCAACTCATTTGGTAATTATTTGAACAATTTTTATGTGTTTAAACAATTTTTTCTCCATAAAATCGTAAAAAGTTATTATTTTCTGGAAATGATGACACAATTAAAGAATGTTGAAAGCAATACATTTTTGAAGGATTTTTGGTAATTATTTAAACAATTTTGATTTGTTTAAACAATTTTTTCCCCTGTAAAGCATGAACAATTATTACTTTCTGGAATTAATGACACAATGAAAGGAATTTAAGAGTAATATTTTTTTTCTACAGAATATTTAGCAATTTTTCAAATAATTTTTATTTGTTTAAACAATTTTTCTTTCTTTAAAAAATGTTTACTCTGCAAATCGAGAAAATTTATTCTTTCCAGCAATTAATGACACAATTAACGAATTTTAAGAATAATATTTTTTTACTTAAGGTACTTTGAAATTATTTAAACAATTAATAATCATTAATAATCATTAATATAAACCATTTTTGCAGTCTGTTTTGAGTAGTTATTTTTTCAGATTTTTAACGAATATGATCTGAAAAAATAACTACTTATAACAGACTGCAAAAATGGTTCATACTAACGATTATTAATGATTATTAATTGTATAAATAATTCCAAAATATCTTAAGCAAAAAAATATTATTCTTAAAATTCGTTAATTGTGTAATTCATTGTTGAAAAGAATAAATTTTCTCGATTTGCAGAGGAAAAAATTTATAAACAAACAAAAATTGTTTAAACAAATACAAATTATTTTAAAAATTGCTAAATATTATGTGGAAAAAAAAAATTACTCTTAAATTCCTTTAATTGTGTCATTATTTTCAGAAAATAATAACTTTTTACGATTTTAGGGAGAAAAAATTGTTTAAACAAATGAAAATTGTTCAAATAATTACCAAATAAGTTAAACAAGAACTACTATTCTTGACATTCATCAACTTTGTACGATTTATTCCGGAAAATAATAAATTTTCACGATTTACAGGGGTAAAAAATTGTTTAAACAAATACTAATTGTTTAAACAATTTTAAATTATTTAAAATATACTTCAAAACTCGGTACTTATCGATTAAAAATAATTCATGTTGAAAAATGTTTCAAAAATACCGTCTTTAGCATGAATTTGATAGAAAACTGCTATTTTGCATTTTTTGGGGCATTTTCCGGGCACAATTGAAGGAGTTCAGGTGTGTCCAAATCAAAAGCTAGTGGGTGGAAATTATTCCTTAAGCACTCCCCAAAAGGCGACAATACTTTAATTGACAAAAAATGTATAAATGTACATCTTTTTTCCATTTGTTTGAAAATCGAGCTTTTCCCATTTAAAACCCCATGTTAATTTCAAAAGCCCGGGGGCACGGGTTAACGTTGAATACAAAAAAAAAAAAAAATTGATTAGCATTTCGAACTCGAAAGTTCATTGCCTCACTACCCGATTCGGGTAGTGTTTCTAGGTGGATAAATACTACCGTGTGGGTCCACCACACCCACGACGGGTCAACAACACGCAGTATTCCCCGAACGGTCACCCATCCAAGTACTAACCGCGCCCAACACTGCTTAACTTCAGTGATCTAACGGGAACTGGTGTTTTCAGCGTGGTATCGCCGTTGACCGTTGAATACAAAAAATAAAAAAATTACGGAACTTCTTTTTCCGTAACACGAACAAAATGGGGGGTTTTATCACCAAAAATCGAAAGTCGAATTTTTACAGGTATAAATTTGGACCACCCTAAGGAGCCATACTATGTCAAGGTGAAATTGGTAAAGATTTACCTATTGCATATGCTTCGCGAACTATGAATAGAGCAGAGATAAATTATACAACAACAGAGAAAGAACTTTTAGCTATAATATTTGCGGTAAAGCATTTTCGACCATATATGTATATGGTACTAAATTTACGTTAGTTACAGATCACAAAGCATTAGTATGGTTAGAAAAGTTAAAAGATCCTACGATGGGTTCCCGTTTAGCTCGTTGGAAAGTGAAACTCCAAGAATACGAATGCAAAATAGTATACAAGCCAGGTCGTGTTAATGCCAATGCGGATGTGCTTTCACGAAATCTAGTAAATTTTGATGAGAAAAATAGTAAAGAGAATATTGGTGGTGGGGATGGTCATGACGATGCTGCAAAGGGCTGTAGGTCGAATATTGGCTGCTTCTCCGGAAGCAAAGTCCTCTACCACGAATATCCTATAGAAAGAGCTTTTGGTGGTAATTGTTGTTTTGATGATGAAATAGAGGTAGATGAAGAAATTTTTAAGGAAGTTGAAAACAGTTTGGTGTCAGAAGTTGGAGACAGTTTGGTCTCAGTGGGAAATGAAGTCCCAAGTTTGAGTGATTGTCAGGTGGTAAGCTCTATACCCCAGCCTAGCTCCGGTTGGTACGGGCCCCGCCAGGTTGGGGATGAGACAGAAACTGATGCGCAGGTTTCAGGAGGGGTGCAATTCGGTTCGCTGCATTACACCTGTTTCTTTGTCACTCAATGGCCATGAGGGACGTTCAGGTGCGGGTGGCAGTGGGGTGAGCGCACGGACCTTCCCTCTTCGCCCTGGTTACGGAAGTGCGGTGAGGGCACGGGGCTTTGGTACCTCCGGAAGAAAGCGCTTGACTGAGAGAGAGGCTGACGGAAGGGGGAGAGAGATGGCCAGTTTTGGCGTCGGCGCTTCCATTCCGAATCGGGAAGGAACCGCTTACTGTGGTGTCCTGTCCCTGGGGGAGGTGTCCTCGATTGAGGAGGCACGGTCCCCGGGAAGGAGGTTGCGTCCTATGGGCACCTGCCTTCCCAGCAAACATGGATATATAACAGATCTGTAACTGTTCTAGAACACAAAAGAACACGTTCTAGAACAGGTTACTAACAAGTTAGTAACCAGCGAGTAACTATGTCATCCACCAGACTCTGTAACAATTCTTTAACAGTTATAGAACACTCTGACAAGCGATTGTAACAATTCTAGAATAAATCTAGAACTCAGTTACAATGCTTTGTAACAACTCTTTCACAGATCTAGAACGCAGTTACAATGCTTTGTAACAATTCTGTAACAGATCTAGAACTCAGTTACCGCGCTTTGTAACAATTCTATAACAGATCTAGAACTCAGTTACAATGCTTTGTAACAATTCTGTAACAGATCTAGAACGCAGTTGCGATGCTTTGTAGCAATTCTGTAACAGATCCAGAACAGTTCTAGAACTCGGTTGCACATGTTCTGTACCAATTCTAGAACAAATTAAGAACTCTCTTCCGTGCATTCTATAACAACTTTAGAACGATTCTAGAACTACGATGGACACGATCTGTAACGATGTTGAACAATTCTGTAACAGTTCTCAAACTGTTACGCAAGGAATATAGAAAAGTGTTATGTAATATTTATGTAACTGGCTAACGTAAAAGTAACGTCATTTTTATTCATGCTTGCTACACTACAAGAATTTGATTATACAAAAACGTATTCATGAGTACCATGCATGCACATACCAATATATAATCAAATTCTTGTAATGTAACAGGAATGCACAAAGTCACGTTACTTTTACAGTACCCGGTTACATAAATGTTACATAACACTTTAATGTAACGTGTAATAAGGTATAAAAAAAGGCCTGAATTTTCTTAGACATAAACTTATCAATGATGACATTTATTTTTGAAGTGACCGCAGTTACACAAAAATTATAGATTAATAATTTACATATTGACTAGCATCATGTCATATTTTATATCGCCCATACAGTTTCAGAAGCTCGTGAGCCAAAAAATTATCATAATAATAACATATATACTATAATATAATATAAAGTTTCTAGCAAGTGTTAGGAAATCACATATATTCCTTTTGTGAGCCGTGATAGGGCGTAGCGTGTACCGACGGGTAGCGAGTCCGTAACTATAGAAGGAAAGAGGGGATAGCGCTTGGGTCAGCCCGCCGTACAGTTCAGTTGGTACACAGCCGCGGCTCGTTCGTTATTTTAAATTCACATTTTTGTAAAGTCATATTTCAAACTACCAGATCAATAAAATCTTTGCTTGTTAATTCACTTTGAAAATTAGCAGTTTTATTATTTCAAAATAACCTTTAAATTCAGCAATTTATTTCAATTTAATAAGATTTTTAGCAGGATATTCCATCGCTGGAGTTGGATTTCCAAATCCTTAATTGCGGAAACGGACTCGCCATCGATGAAGATTTGATGTAAATTTCAAGCTTTTAATTTAGTATTTTTAATCAGATTTTAAATAATTGAACTTTCGCGCGTGAATTGAGTTCCGCTCGTTACATACTCGGCTCGGTGCTGCCACCTACGATTAGTTTCGCATCATGAACCACTGCCAAGATGGAAGGGTAGTCAGCATGATCCAAGAAGCATGGTGTAGCGGGGCGCACACACATTTGCACAGCGCACAACGCATGGCGCACAAGGTTCTCGACCAATCACAGGGCTCCATTTCAATCGCTGTGATTTCCGCACAGCATGGCGCAGAAGGCGTCGAAAAGTTCGGAACGTTGAACTTTCATGCAATCTGCAGCCGTCTTGTACAATCTACAGCCACTGGTAGCAGACGATTTTCAATTTTCCAACCTCAAATTTCTCGCGCGTCGCGTCTTTTGTTTTGCAAGTATCACGCGTCGCATCGTTTATTTATAAAGTGTTTCTAGTTTTAAAAGTGGAAGTTATATAATAAATTGAAGTTTTGTGCTGGACTCTCTACAAATAACCTTTTGCTCCTCCGACACCTTTTTAATGCCAATGCTGTGATACATATCTGATAAGCACAAAGAAAGAGTTACTCGTCTTCATCATCCATCGTGTCCATCGCTGCAAATATGATAAAAATATAAAATGTAACAAAAACAATTTTTTGTCTACGAAAAGAGAAGTCAAAAACTTTGAAATTTTGAATTAATTTCTTAATTAAAATGCACAAATTGAGTTAAAATTTGTAAGTTAAAAGTTAAAAGAAATACCGTTACATGAACGTTATATAATGTTCTTTGATAACTCATATTATTTTACAATTAAGTTTAATAGTATAATAATTCAAAAAATTTCTCTACTTGAATGTGTCAAATTTTCAGGTTAAAACTTCAACTCAATATCGTTAAATAAACTTAAAACAGTGCTCCTTAATAAACTTGAAACAATACTGTTCCATAATCAAAGACAGACGAAGAAGTTATTTCAAATAAAATCACTTACTTTTATAAATATTAGATTAACTGTCCACGAAAAACACACTTTTTACAATCCTCACGTCAACACTTCACATTTTGAGGTAGGGGTGTTCAATTCCGATTCGATTCTGGCAAAAATCGATTTTAAAAATTTTAAAAATCGATTTTTGAATCGATTCTTTACTATTCGATTTTATGGTGAATCGATTCTTTACCCTATGAATCGGCGAACCGATTTTTTCACCTCTTGAAATTCATTTATCTCTTTGTTTTCACCCATCACATTTTTTTAAACCGTGACACCAAGTCAAACCATATCTTGTTTACAGTTTACACAGTCTAAACTATAAAGGAGGTTTCACATCCCAGACTCAGGTTCAATTACTTAAATGAAAGGTGAAGGCGGGAACGATGAAGCCTTTATTTGGCCTTTCTGCTAGCGGACATATTTGTCACTAACAGAAAGACCAATGAAACAGCTCCTCTTTGTTCGCTGGTGATGGTGGCACTGCCTGAATGCAGTACAGTGGAATGCCATAAGGATACTTTGCCGACACGTGCACTCTTGTATCGACTGAAGATTTTAATGAATATAGGATTAGCAAATTGGTATGTATTCAATTTTTAACATTTATAGCACAAATATTTTATTCATCAGTTTATTTAAACAAATGGTGAAAACATATTGAAACTTATTCCCTATTTGAAGTAAAATTATATTTATAATTTAATTTCTTATAAATTTAATTATTTTTCACGATTTTTTAGATCGATTCTTGAAAAATCGATTCTTTTGTTATCGACTTTTAAGTGAATCGATTTTCATGATTCGATTCAGAATCGATTTTTCTGGAAGAATCGAACATCCCTATTTTGAGGTTACAAGCGCTAGCCCGCTTGGGGGTACGAAATACGTTCAAGCCGCGTCTCGTACAGCGGAAGACATCTTGGTTACCATGACAACGCAGAGACGCTTTCCTAACTACGATTGAAATCTTTTCGCGTCATGATATGTAGCACAGCGTTTCTCAAACTTAGATACTTAAATGTAGATAATAAGAATGTAGTTAATACCTGCTTTAATTCTTGAAGATACATAGTTTTACATGTAATAGAAATTGTAAATTTGAAACTATTTATCCCTAAAGGACACTTGGGATCACTGAGAAACCATGGACTTTCAGATTTTTTTCAGATTGTCTCTTTTCTTTTTCAAGTATTTTCATCGGATAGTTGAATTGTCATAGAGGTTTTGGAGATATTTTTTTCTATTTATATTTGGAGGTGTGTCCTTCAAGTGCGAATCTATCATTATAATGAATAAATATATCGAACTGCAAATACGTATAGTTAAAATGCATGAATTAAAAGAAAGTTCTTTCACAACTTATGGATGTATTTTTTTGAAGAATGAAATTTCATAATTTTCTGTATTGTATACTGTTAGAAGCACAAATTGAAATTTACAATTTGTTATTTTTCATGATGATTTTATGATGATGATTACGCTACGCAGCGTAATGCTAAAGTAATGCTGAAGTAATATGGCATTATAATTATTAAAAGAAGCAAAATAAATATGTGAACTGTTGCAATTATAATAATACGTTAAATGGTCATGCCGTAATTGCAACAACTTGCTTTTTCAGCATTAAAAAATAAGAAAATAAAGTGCCTGTCATTTAATTCGGGCCCCCGCATGTTGGCAACCCGCTTGAACCCGTCGTTAGCAGACTGCAATGATAAGCACATTATTTTTGCATTTTTTGACGCTGAAAAAGAAACTTGTTGCAATTACAGCATTACCATTTAACGTAAATTTCAACGTATTATTATAATTGCAACAGTTTACATATTTATTCTATTTATTTTATTAATTATAATGCCATATTACCTTAGCATTACTTTAGAATTACGCTGTAGCGTAATGCTTGCATTCGGCCGGTCCGCCAGGGCAACTAGTACAAATTATTTATAATGATTTCTGTAGTAAAAAGCGCAATACAAGCAAATTTTTCAACTGTCATCGTTCGTTTCAAAATCGATAGTGTGAATAGTATGGGATTATAATTCTCCAAATATGCTGCAAAGAAGTACTTTAAATTTTAAATATCACGCTCTTTCACGTTTCATACTCGTTATAAATATAAGACATATTTTTCTGATTTTTATTTGAACTTTATACGATTAGTTATAAGACTGTTTTTGAGTTTTTTCTACAATTAACACTTGCAGCGTTGAACCTACTTTAAACTTCCCGCTTGACGTCCCTTTAAAAATGTCTTCCGCTGTACGAATTCCTACGGGCCATTTGATTGGTTCACTTTTTTTTAAATGCGCGTGGCGAGACCATGCTTCTTGGATCATGGGTAGTCAGCAGTGGGACTCCGGATGCTGTTTCGAAGTCGAAAGTCGAACGAACCTCTCTTTGTATCTCCACGCGTTAGAAAAAGAGGTCCGTTCGAGTTACCACTTTCGACACGGTATCGGAGTCCCACTGCTGGTCTGCTGTCTTCGAGAATTCACTGGAAGTACTAGCGTGACGTCATGAAACTTACTGCTGAGTGCTGTGAGAGTGGCGAGGGCGATGAGCACTGTTGCAGTGATGCCAACGTAGACAAAATTATTATTTGGAGCGTTGTAATTGGCTGTCGTCCGAAAAACGTCATCAATCATGGCCATTCCGTTTATTTTTGCGTGACGTAATTTTTACTGGAATTACTGGATTTAAAAGCACGTGTAATATCACTGGGAGTAAGCTGGTGGCAATAAGCTTGGTTTCATTTAAGATAATAGTTATAATTAATTAATAATTATATTATATTAATTAATTAATTCATAAAGGGCGTCTAAATGAATAAAAAAATAAGTAATAAGTAAACCAAAAGTTGCTAAATTAATTGTTAAAAAAAAATTAATAATAATTGCTGTAAGGTGCGAATTTTTTTATTTTGTAAGAAAATCTTGATTTAAGTATCAAATAAATACCTAACTTTTTTAAATAATGCAATATGACAAGTGCAAACTTTATATTTTGAAACAGACCCGCACTTTTCAGTACACTTCACGGACATCAGGGCCAGCAAATTTAGGTTTGTATCTTTGGGCGAAGAAATCCGTTCTATATTTTGACAAATATTCTTTATAGATCAATATTTTGTACAGAAAAATACCTTGGGTGACCTTTAGTTATTATTTCATAAACGTGCAACGAAGAACAGATTCAAATGTTTTCTATGAAAAACACAATCCATGAGTGGCAGAACGAAATCAGAAACAATAATAGAGTCAATTCATTCAGAAACAAGCACTTCGAAAAAAATGACCTTGAGCGAACATTAAATATAGGGGAAACCACCCTGCAGTAGATAATCTCAATTAAGTGGAAAACTGGCAACAAATGTTCATTACTTTTGATAGCATAACGTTTCAGCAAGGATACTATATATTCTGACGAACGTGAGAGCAAACAATTTATTTTTAACCTGAAAAAAAATTTCACCTCTTCTTTATTCATACTTTTTAACTTAATGAAACATTTTCATGACATGTTTATACATTAGAATCAAAGCTTGAAGTTCAATGAACAATATTTATGAATACACAGTGTTTTTTCTTTAATATTTATAAATATTTAAGGACATTATATTGGATATTACATTTTCCAACAGTAGATAACCAACAGTAGATAATCAGAAAATTACGAGAAATGTCTGTTGCTTTTTGTTTGTTTATTTTGATTTGTGAAGTTTTTCAATTCAAATTATTTCAAATGATAAACTAAGAAAATAATGTAAATTATTATTTATTAAAAAGCTCATAAATTTTACTTGTGTTTCAAGGAGCCTTTCGGAAAAGATATCATTTTTTGGATTAAGCTGCACTTTTCTGTCATCGCAAGTCAGGTTAAATTGTATGAAGATTAAACATCTAGTACCAATCGCACCAACCTTACGAAGTATCCGAGATAAAAAAATGTCAATAATTTAAACTTTTGCGTTTTTTTGGTAAAATAATCGTAGTTTTAACTATTATTTACTCAATAAATTGATTTTAATTGTGAGTATACTAATGATAAATTATAATTATCCAGAGTTGAGTATTCTAACTTGCCCATAAGCAATACCAGAAGCGATTATCTATTGATGGACAAAGGTGTCAAAATCGTACGCTTGACCTGGTCTAATGAAAATGTTTAATACAGCTAATTAATTAATTTCGTGTTATTTCTTCGATAAGAATACTTAATTGAATATGTAAGCTTTATTTAACAATGATCATCTTTCTTTATTTTTGGAAACTGATGCAGTTAAATGCTGTTGATTTTTTCCCTATCTACTGTAGGGTGGTTTCCCCTATACAGGATGTCCCAGACTCAAGTGTCCGGACTTATATAGCCAAATAAAAATAAATAAATAGAAAATTCCTCTTCCAAAAATCAGTTGAAGTTTTAGTTTTTAAGTTATGAAATAGTTAAACTGGACCAATCAGGAGCACCGTGTAAACAGCCGTGTGTGCGTGAACGGGGTTTCAACGCATTGTTATCGGTGGGAGCGCAGAGGTGGGGTTATCGACGAGAGAACACTACGTTGGAATCCTGTCCATGCACACACGGCTGCTTATACGGCGCTCCTGATTGGACCAGCCTAAATATTTTATAACTCAAAAACTAAAACTTCAACTGATTTTTGGAAAAGGAATTTTAGATTTATTTTTTTAATTTTTATACGGCTATATAATTCCGGACACTTGAGTCTGGGACACCCTGTATTTTTTTTAAGTTTGACAAAAATCAGGTGTTATTTTCTCATAAAAATAAATTGTGGGGGTGCCAAATTATTAAAAAATAAATAAACCCTGGAAAGCACCCTTTTAGAGAGCCTTTGAAACTAAACATTTGTGCAGTTCTTTCGAGCACTCTTTATTTTCAATTGTCCTACTTTCAAATTTATCTGAAGTTATACTATTTCAGTCGTTTCAAAATAATGATTCAAGAAATAAAAGACTTTCATTTCTAATCCTAGAAATCCAAACGATTTCAATTTGTAACTAAATAATTTGAAATGTTTCAATCTAAAATTATCGAACACTTTCAATTGCAAAATTCTTGCATATTTAAATAGCTCTAAATTTCAAATGATTTAATATACCGAGTACAACAAATTAAAAATGTCTGATCAAATATTAAGGCTTTAAATATTACAATCATGTTGTCAAATGACAGAGCACTTGTTAAATTGATTTTCATGTTGTGATTTTACAATCGACCGATAAATGTATACACTGAAAGCGAAAATTTTGTAACTTTACCACTGCGTTTTTGTAATCATACCAAAATTTGTAAAATTACTTCCTTGATAGTTGTGAACTTCCTAGTTTTAAATGGAAAAAATTACTTTCAATGAAGTATTTTCACAAGATTTCATGAATTTACCTCTTTAAAAGTAGGTAAGAATTGGACTCTCATTAGACTTTCTGGCAGTCCAATCCCTACCTACTTTTAAAGAGGTAAATTCATAAAATCTTGTGAAAATACTTCATTGAGATTGATGTTTTTCATTTAAAACCAATAAGTTCACAGCTATGAAGGAAGTTATTTTACAAGTTTTGGTATGATTACAAAAACGCAGTGGTAAAGTTAACAAAAATTTTTTACAGTGTAGTTCATTATTATTTCACCACGTTTAAGGTGACCCGAATATTTTCCAACACGGAGAAAATTTGTTTATTAGAATTTACCCAATTAGTTAGGTAAATGGAGGACATTACTGCATTTAGATAAAGTTTACAATTATTTTAGGATTTAATACAAAACAGAACTATAAATAATACAAAAAAGTTATGTAAAATCTCAAGTCCGAAAGTGAAAATTCTGATATGTAATAATTGATATAAAGATTGTATTATTTTAATACCAGTATATTATAAAATGATGCGAAGTATTGTAAATTTTCATCAAATGAGTGATATAAAGTTTACTTTTGTGTGATATTAACGATTCACTTAAAAGAAAGTATAGATTGCAGAATTTTCAAAGAGATTTTCACTTCCATTAGGAGAAGAATTACACAACAGTAAGGTAAAATGAGACTCGCTAGGGACGTCAACTTTCTCAGGGCTGAAGTTTAAAGCCAAGTCCCCCGTAGACACTTTAACATTTTTAAGTTTCGGTTTATACTGTAGAATTTGAGAAAATATTCAAATATATATACTATCCTTTTATCTCAGTAGATAATACTCATTAAGTCACTTAATCAAAGTAGAATGTATTTAAAAATTGACGTACAAGGATGCGGGTGATAAAAAAACATCGGACGGCACTGGACAACTGACTTAGAACTTCGTGGCGGGAGATGCCCGAAGACTAATGTTTAAAAACAAGGATGAATTTCTAACGAAAAAATATGAACTTACTACCTAAATAATTGAATTTCTCATAAAAGAGAAAATGTTTCTAACAAAATAAGTGAATTTTCAACTTGAAAAGATCAATTTTCTAGCAAAAATGAAGTAGCAACCTTTTTTGCTGGAAATTTTTTTTTACAACAACAAAAAAACATTTTCAATAAAATTTGTTCAATTTTCAACAAAAGAAATTAACTTTCAACTAAAATAATGCATCTTCAAACAAAAACAATAAAAAAACAACATTTCACCAATTAGGTAAATTTCCAACCAAAAAGATGAATCTTCGATGAAAAAAAGATGTAATGGCTATGAAAAAAAATCGAAAAATGGAGTATATTTGAATTTTTAGTTGGAAAAATGAATTTTTCTTTAAAAAAGTTAATTTTCAATATAAAAAATAATTTTCAACTGTAGAAATAAAAATTTCAACCAAGAAGATTAACTTTCTACTAAAAAAGAATAATTTTTAAGAAAATACATGAATTTTCCATCAACATTTTTCATTTTTAATGGAATTTTCAATCCAATAGTTGCCTCTTTAACCAAAAAGGTTGAAAATTTCCAGAAAAAAAAATTTCAACTAAATGGATGAATCTTCAACTAAAAAACATAAATTTTTAACAAAGTATAGAATAGTTTAATTTTTAGTTAGAGGAATAAGTTTTTAAGCAAATAAAATGAATTTTCAACTGAATTTTTTACCAAAAAGATTAAATTTGAATGTAAATGAATCTCGATAAGAAATTGAGTTATATATTTAGTTTAGAAAATTAATTTTCAATAAGAAAAACTATTTTTTAACCAAAGAAGTTAAATAAAATACATGTATTTTAACTAAAAAGGTTATTCTATGCAAAAAAGACAAACTTTCAACAAAATAGATAAATCTTTAACTGAAAAAGCTAAATTTTCAACAAAAAATATATTAGTTAAATTTTCAGATAGAGAAATAAGTTTTTGAGCAAATAACTTTAATTTCCGTAGAAGTATTTAAATTTTCAAGAAAACAAATAAATTCTCTTCAAAAAGATTAAATGTCTATAGAAAAATTTCAAAACAAAATCGAGTTGACTTTTATTTGAAAAAAAAATTTTATCAATAAAAAAAAGTAATTTTCCGCCAAAAGAAAGAATTGTGAGTAAGTGGAAAAAGTTGGAATTCATATTGAATTCACTGGAGGAATTTCCTCGCTATTATACGGAAACTTCTGTAAATCATGTACAACGTTCTCGAATAATATAAGATTTTCTGTAAAATCTATAAAAAAATGTTGGAAAATGAACCGAGTTCTTTTTTTAAAGAAAGGGTCATTAGTGCGCGCTTAACACTCATAATGTTCTATTATTTTTAAAACGTAGACCATGCAAAAGTTTGAAGTATTGAAAATCAAATAATTTAAAGTTTCAAGGTTAGAAAATTTAAAATAAAAAATTATTTAATATTTTTATTCACTTCCGACAAATTTCTAAGCCCGCTAATTGATAGAATGTTACAATAACAAATTTCGATGAAACGGGGATCAGATATTTTTTTGGACGGCCCTGACGTACTTGTACTTTAACTTTATAGCCGAGATTTTTTTCCCGATATTCTAACTGTTAGGTTAGCCGTGAGGTTTAGTTGTTAGGGATACAATGCGTTAAACGTAGCATAGGTGGTTCGAAACCCGTCACAGCGTTTTCGATTTTTAATAGCGTTAATATCGTTAAAAGCGTGCGACTATATCGTATGTAAGGTATCGTAATTTAATGTAATTGTTTAAGTTAAATTGTGTATATGTACCAACAATATGGTATACTTATGAATTGTACGATATGTGTGAGCATGCACGGAGAAAAATGTATCTGCTGAATTTACTGGAGTTTCTGTGTTATGGATTTACGTACTTGTTACAGTAAAAAAACATAGAAGTGAGGGAATTTTTAAGTCAATTTTACTTCCCTATACGTACTGTTTACTATAAAATTTCTATAAGTGTTCTCTGTAATCGTGACTAGACCCATCGTTAATATTTACAGGTTTTGTAGATTAATTATACCAGTATATTGCTAGTACTGATGGTTTGTAAGCGTTACGGAAAAATTCTGTAGACGTTACATACTCTCTGAGTTGTGTATACTAACCTCCATGCGTCCGCGATACTCATTCCGGGGATTCCCGGCAGTACAAAGCCGAACGACGCCAACGGTGCAAAGGACGCGAGACCACGAGATCGCGAGACCAGAAAAAGTGTTGTGAATTATTGTAGGTGCTTTTAATTTATCTAAGAAAGAGGTGAGTTGACAACATTTGATACATTTCCTAAAATAAGTATAGTTTCTCATGTGCATTTCAGTGTAAATATGTTTTAACGAAAATCTAACCTCAAAAAGCGTTATTGAATTTCGATCAGTATATTTATATTT